>WEKX01024748.1:0-16370 GCA_013390025.1 Pitta sordida
TCTGTGATTCTGTGATTCTGTGCCAGCCAGTCTCTGGCTGGACCTGCGCTGGCCAAGGCCAAGTCAGTCAGGAGTGGCAGAGACAACTCTGTGATAACATATTTATAAAGGAAAAGAAGTTAGGGGGAGGGAGATGATCATGGCTACCAGAGAAGAGCAGTGAGAACTTGTAACAACAAATGCGGGCAACAAGGCCAGGGCTGAAGGAGAGGGAGGAGGTGTTCCAGGTGTCTCCCTGCAGTCCGTGGTGAGGACTATGGTGAAGCAGGCTGTCCCCCTGCAGGCCATGGAAAGAACACAGGGATGCAGAGATCCACCCGTAGCCCACGCTGGAGCAGGTGATGCTGGAAGGAGGCTGCAGCCCACTTGATCCCACATCCGAGCAGAGTCCTGGGAGAGACCTGTGGAGAGGAGAGTCCATGCTGGAGCAGAGCTTCTGGTAGGATCTGTGCCTCAGTGAGGGAGCCCATGCTGGAGCAGCCTGTACTAAAGGACTGCACCCTGTGGGGTGACCCACAGGCAGCCGTGTTTGGAAAACTGCTGCCTGTGGGGATGGACCCATGTTGGAAAGGGTCACGAAGGACTGCCTCCCGTGGGAGGGACCCCATGGAATGCAGCGAAATGGCCTCCTCCCCTGAACAGTGGCAGAGAAACACCAACTGCCTGGTTCTCCCTATTCCTGTCTCAGCCCACCTCCCTCCTCCCCTGAAGGAAGAGGGAAAGTGGTATCCATTGTAAGAGACAGGGGTGAGGTATCCATTGTAAGAGACAGAAGGTTGACTTTAAGATGATGCTTCTCACTTTAAGCTCTGATCTTGTTAGAAATAAATTCTTTATATCTCCCACCTCGGAGTTTGTTTTACCTGTGACAGTAGAAGATTTCTAATTGTCCCCATCTCTGTCATAGAAAACTCTTGAGGGTTGTTTTTCCTCTCGCCCCTGTTTGTATGCAGGGGGGAGACTCTGGCATCCAGCCAGGGTCAAACCACTACAGATGCCCATGTTCAAATAGCTGAATTAAGCTGTAAAGTAGGAGAGAATTCAGCTGTAGCTATAGGTTATAACTGGAGAAAATTTGTGTGTGATAACGCTATGTTTCTTAAATTCCCATTATGATTTATCAAGGGAAAGGGATTCACGTTGACCATGAAGTGAGGCCACTATGTGTTGCCACTGGAAATCCTAAACTGAGCTCCTGCTTCCAGTGAGATGAACATGCAGCCGAGCTCTCTTTCATCTCGCTTAATTTTAAGAACCTGTTTAACTCACAGAACAAAAGAGTAAAAGATAGGGATGAGGCACAAGTAATTGGAAATATGAGAAAAAAGTAACATAGAAAAATGGTGACTAGATACCCTTATGAATTGCCAGATAGAGGAAATGCGTTACCCTAAGGTAAAGAATTATAATTAGAGGGATAAATCTGTGCCATTTCAAGAACCTGGGTAATGAGTTGCATATGGAATTGTAAACCTGAATCCTCTGGTAAACTGTGTGTATCTCTGTGTCAGTTTTCTCTGTTGTTTCCTTCATATCTTCAAAACATGAGATTGGTTCAGCTTCCACTTCTGCTTTTTATAAGTAATCTAACACATCCTATGATTCACTAGGGAACCAGATGGTTTCAAGACATGAAATTATATAACATGGAGTCTTATGGTCATTCTCATGTGGGATTTACTATAACAAAGAACTTCAGTGCTACAGGAGATCAACTCAATTGCTGTCATGAAATACCTTTATCACAATGGGGGAAAATTTTAATACAATTAATGCCTTCCCCTTAAATACAGAATAATGATTCTTGCAATATATTATCTTAACACTTACCACACCGGAACAAACTGTTGTTTTACTGATGTAACTGCCATGAAATTTGCACTTTCCTTCAGGTGCAGAAAAGGAAAGACGACAGTGAAGGTAAAAGCTAGGGCTCAGTTGTGACACATGGTGGGAGCTGAAATCTAAATCAAGAGAGATTGAGTCACTAATAGCTTGTAGGGAGAGAGTATGTGATTCATGGGACAAAACCCCTTAATTTATTTTTTGTTTTTTGCTTCATTAAAGGGACACTTTGTGGCATGTAGATACATAATAAAAGCATACATACTAATTTATAGTAAAAAAAGAAATGTACTTGGGTTTGTGCTTGTATATGTGCACATATTTTTTGCATTTCATATATATACATAATAATACAACATAATTACATCTAAATGCATTATATATTTATACATGTATATCTTTAAATGTATATTAAAAGCTGATTATGTGTATTTGTGTGATATATAATGGAAAAATATTACAATGTCTTTTGCATATGTATTTATAATAGATGAAGTTTAGTTTGATAATACTGAGGAATCTCTGGCCTTACTGGACTATAGACTATGAAATAGAAACAGTAGAACCCCTCTTGAAAGGCTTATGATCTGAATAGTTAAGGTAGGTAAACGAAAATGGTAGCAAGATAATAAGAATTTTTAAAGAAAAAAAGAGATTGTGTACAGTGTGTCCTTAGCTACTTTTCACATGATAACCTCACTACCCCCTCTCTTTTGTCTTACTAGCTCACCAAGTCTGCTGCACAGCATTCATTTATGACAGGTTTTCTCCTGTTTTATTACCAGCCATGTAGAAATATTCCCCCTCTTTGAACACAGAGTGCCTTAAAAAAGTAAAAACCAAGGAGCTTAGAATATTTGCCTTATACTAAGTTCCCAGCCCTTTCTACCCTGTAACAGTGGGAGAATTTCACTTCTGCCCCTTTCAGGACTCTTATATAGAACTGTAGTTTTTCCTAGCTGTGTGCTTGGTCATATAGTATTATTATTCTGCACAAATAAATGGTAAGCCTACAAATCACATGATCCTAGTGTGTTTCAGTATAAAATAGATTTATTAAATACAGACTATGCTCTTCTTTTCATTACTAGACATTTAGCCTGTGAGGCAGTCCTTGAAAGGAAAGAGAAAACATATGACAACTAGTAATTTGCAAGACCTGGATCTGCTTCAGTGAACAATAGCATTACCTGAGATAGTCTCAAACTCTAATAGTGAGCTCATAGGTCAGACAATACCAGATCTCCTTCAAATAACAGAATGGCTTCTCTCAAGCACTTTGTATTTCAGTGAAAGTCTATGTATCATCTTGCTCAAATAAGTAGAGAAAAGGCAGGAAATACAGAGAATGTGAAAGAATTGAAGAATACAATAGAAGGAAAAGAAATAATTTTAAACTCTCTGAACCTCACTAATTATGAAGAGAAAAAGATTGATGTCTCTAGTTTAAGTAAGTGATTAATAATATTCTGCACTAAGAGAAATAGCTGAGTTCACTGAGATGTGATAAAGTTTTAAAATCATAAGCGCCTAAGTACAATACATGACATAGTAGGAAATACTCTTTAAAAGCCAGTGCAGTGACAAAAACTCTGTATTGCTTTTAACAGATAATAAATAGGATTCCTCTGAGTTAACTTCTCATGTGTGAATTTCATCATGTGAGAAATGGAAAGGATTCTTTTTCAGATGGCTCAGGTAGGGAAGGATATTAACTAGAACAGTGATAGTTTAAATTATTCTGCAAGATATGGCATGGATATAATGAAATACTGTAGAGGGTTCTGACTTCACCATGCATATACTGTGTATATAGTATTACACAAAAGGCCAAGGGTCCTTAATATTGAAACTAGGAAAAAATGAAGGAGACAGACCTGACACGTGGCGTTTCAAAAGAAGATGCATATGATGTACCTTTATTAAATATAGATTCCTTTATTAATAAAGTACACTTAGTAGAAGCATAATGTTAAGAAATGCACTGTTATTGTTAATACTTTAATCCTGGAAAAAATGTAAACAACACTAAATGGAATTATGTGTCTACTTACAAAGAGAAGTTGGTTGAAACCTAATGAATTTCTTTTATATTTCAAGCATTTCCTGAAAATATCTGAATGCTAACATGAGTGCTCCTGCAAGTTCTTCTAAAAATATTTATTGAAAATAGCTTAAAAATGCTATCATTCTTTGTGCTACTTATGGTATTTTTGTGGAATGTATCCTACCCTTTTTTTCTATTCAGTCAAGACACAGAATTCTACAAGTTTTATGAACTTTGTTATCAGAGTACTAACTGTGTGTTTGCATGTCAAAATGTTGTAGCTATTTGCAGATCAAATTTAATCACTGAGAAAAAACAATCATATGGAATGCATTTTAATTTCTTAAATTGCTCTTGGATACCTTTAAAGGAGAAAAAAATCTTAAAATGCCAAAATTTGTCATATGTGTTATCTGTGAGAATTTTCTTTTAATAGCTATGTTTCTCAGCATGCAGATAAATATCTCATCTCTCTAATATGGAACATTTGACAAAAAGTATTTCCACATCCAGATGGAAAGGACAGGATTTCTGCATCTTACATTTCCAGCCTGTTGCCTGTAATTTTGTAGGCCCTAATTCAGGGATACACGTAAATTTAAGCATCTGCCTTCATCCCATTAAGCACATGTTTAAGTCTTCTCTTGAAAAGGGATGCTTTCAGAAAAAGAGATCTTGAGTTATGCTATTCTCTGGTTCTGACACTGAATTTTTTAGTCAATGTGTCTTGCAAGCTGCATACTAGAAAAAACTTTCTTACTATCAAATTAGCTTACTACAACTGGTGAATCTTCTCACTCTCTCTTTTTTTTTTTTTTTCTTTTTTTTAAGGAATTAAAGGAACGCATCCAGTTCTGGGCTCTTCAGTTTAAGAGGGATGTTGAGATGCTTGAATGTGTCCAGAGAAGGGCAATGAGGATGGTGAGTGGTATGGAGCACAAGCCCTGTGAAGAGTGACTGAGAGTAGGGATTGTTTAGCCTGGTGGAGAGGATGCTCAGGGGGGACCTTATTGCTCTCTACAACTACCTGAAAGGAGGTTGTAGTCAGGTGGGGGGTCAATCTCTTCTCTCAGGCTCCAGTGACAGAACAAGAGGATACAGTCTTAAGCTGCATCAGGAGATGTTTAGACTGCGTCTTAGGAAGAACTTCTTCACAGAGAGAGTGATTTCCCATTGGAATGAGCTGCCCAGGGAGGTGGTTGAGCCACCATCCCTGGATGCGTTTGAAGAGATTGGATGAGTTACCTAGTGCCATGATTTAGATGATAAGATGGTGTTAGGTAATAGGTTGTACTCAATGGTCTCAATAGTCTTTTCCAACCTTGTTAATTCTGTGATTCTGTGAATTCATGATACTTACAATTGTGTGTTAGATGCTTCTCTCCTCTCCTCTTACTCTTCTCTTCTTCTATTGTTCTAATGCTTTCTTAACTGTTCTCACATAGGCTTTGGATGCTATTGATTCCCTCAAATTTTAATACATAAAGACAAGTTTAGGGAGGACAGCTAGTTTTCTTCCTCATGTTATACATTAATAGAACTGTTGCTTTCTATTGCAGTTCTTGGAGTCATCACACCATTCTTTTGGTGTAACCTTTGCAAGCAGCTATAGTAAACACCAGACCATTTGCAGGTGCTAAAGGGCTAAATAAAGTAGGAGAACATAGGATCATTGCAGTTTGCACATAATCAACGGCAGAACTACATTTTTAAGACTACATTGACTAAATTCACTGTTATAAGCCCAGATGCCTGGAATCTCTAAAGAGCTCTTTGGTCCTAAGAGTCACCCGATTTAAGAATTAGAGAATTTTGGTAAATTTTATATAACATGAAATTTTAGAAACATTAATATCAATAACAAAGACTATAAGTATGACATTTAAGGTAAATATGACCTAAAAATCTTATATTGGACAAAGGAGGTTGGTATATTATTTCCCATTGTAGGAGAAGATCAGGTTTGAGATTGCCTAAGGAACCTGTATATACATAAGTTTGTGAGACACAAGGAGGTGTCAGAATCCTCAGAGAATATGTTGATATATTGGCTAAGCTACTCTGAATCATATATGAATAGTTGTGCCAGTCAGTAAAGAGAAATATTATACTCAATTTTTGTAAGGATGAAAGAAAGGGATGATGGGAACTATCAATCAATCTCACCTCTGTGATCAATAAAATCACAGAGCAAATTCTCCTTGAGAACATAACAAAATCTATGGAAAAAGAGGCAGACAACACGACTTCACCCAGAACAAAGGCCGGACCAATCTAGGCTTCTATGATGGAACGACAGCATCAGTGGAAAAGAGAACAGCTTCAGAAGTCATCTACATAAACCTCTGTAAGAGATTTCAGAGAATCACAGAATCACAGAATCAGTAAGGTTGGAAAAGACCACAGAGATCATCAAGTCCAACCTATTACCTATTACCTAACCTAGTCAAACCTGTTACCTAACCTGTTGCCATCCCACTACCAACACACAATCCTACCTATAACACACTACCCTAATATCTAGGTCATGCCACCAAGTACATCATTCAAACTTTTCTTAAAGACCTCTGGGGACGTTGACTCCACCACCTCCTTGGGCAGCCCATTCCACTGAGAGATCACCCTCTCTGTGAAAAAGTTCCTTCGAATGTCCAGTCTAAATCTTCCCTGACGTAGTTTAAGACTGTGTCCTCTTGTTCTATCACTTGTAGCCAGAGAGAAGAGACCGACACCCAGCTGGCTACACCTCCCTTTCAGGTAGTTGTAGAGAGCGATAAGGTCTCCCCTCAGCCTCCTCTTCTTCATTTCCATGAATCTGTGTAACAATTTTGCCAGTAAATTGGAGAGATGTGTTTGACTGATAGACTGACAGATAGGTAATGAAAAGATTAAATGGCCATGTCCTAGGAGTTATTGTTAATGGTTAACACCCAAGTGGAAACCAGTAATGTGCCATGTCCCTAAAAGATCTGTCCTGGGACCAATACTGTCTCATATCTTCAACAATGATAAGAATAGTGGGATCAAATGCACTTTCAGATGATGGCAAGCTGAGTGGTACAGCTGATCTCCTTGAGTGAAGAGCTGTCATTCAGAGGGGCCTTGATGGGATTGAGGAGTAGGTCCATGTGAACATCATGAAGTTCAACCAGGGCACAAACAAGATCCTGTACATGGGTTGAGACACTGCCCAATAACAGTATAGAGTGCGGCATAACCTAATTAAAAGCAGCACTATAAGTAAAGACTTGGGAACAATGGTGGATGAAAAATTGAACTGAAACGTGCAATGTGCTTAGAATTTGAATCATATGTTACATAAAAAGAAACCTGGCTGCAAGTTGAGGGGGGTGATTTTCCCCTTCTACTCTGCTGTTGTGAGATGCACCTACCATACTGCATCCAGGTCTGGGGCTCCCAGCCAAAGACACAGACCTGCTAGAGGGGGTCCAGAAGAGGACCGTGAAAATCTGTGATTCTGTGATTCTGTGAAAATGGTCAGAGTGCTGAAGCATCTCTTCTATGAAGATAGGTTGAGACATTCAACCTGGAGAAAAGAAGGCTCTAGGGAGACCATGTTGCAGCCTTTCAATATGTAAAGGGGGTCACGTATAAGAAAGATGAAGACTTTCTAACAGAGCCTGTAAGTGACAGAAAAAGAGGCAACATTTTTAAACTGAAAAAGGTAAGGCTACACTAAAAATAAGGAATGAGGGTTTTTATGGTGTGGGTGATGAAAGACTAGAACACATCGCCCAGAGAAGTAAAAGTTCTATCCCTAAATATGTTCAAGATAAGGTTAGGTTTAATGAGATTTTTTTGTAACGTAGTTGCTCTTGGGCACAGCGGGAGTTTCAAAGTTTCTTAGAGAAGCCCTACCACTGATCGTGAGGTGCAGAAAAGACCCCCTTGTTTTCTAAAGCCTTTCTCAGAGAGCAGCCAGGGTGCAGCTGGATCCAAACTCAGCCCTAGATTTTGTCAGTGGTTTATGGCTAAAGGATTATACATGCGAGTTGTACTTTTATTCAGCTTTGCCCCTCACATTTAAAGATGAACCCTCAATTATATTTATGTAAATAAAATTAATTACTTATTTAAATTGAATATAATAATGATAATGATTAGACAAGAATACCTAGTTAGAATTAATTACTACACAGTATGAATGACGCTCCTAGTACACTATTTTTAAAGCAATATTGAAGAAATTATATTAAAGCAACTGTATTGAAGTTATATTAAAGCTAGCAAACAATTATTGAGTAGAGATTGATGTTATTTATCTATACCAACCACCATGGACAAACCTCTTTCACTCAGCCTCGAGAAGTAACCCTGAGGGGTGTCCCCACATAAGTGAAGGATCTTCACACACCTTAAGGAGGTTTTCACTGTACAAAAATAAGTCTGATCTTTTTGAGTATAAAGTGATTGACTATCAGTCATATACATTTTTTAGATTGTGCGTTGTCACACTTACTCTGCAAAAATATGTTTTGTCCTGAGAACGGTGCTAGCAGTTCTGTTCAACACTTCTGACTTTCACTTCCATATCAGGGTCTGCAAACCTTTGCTATTCCCAGCCTCAGTCAGGAGCCCTCTGTCTTGCATGTCCTTGTGGTGGGTCTGATAGTTTGGTCAGCTAGTTTCAGGATTTTTCAACACTAATAACAGCAGACCCTACTTGTTCAATCTTATCACTGATCAGAAGACCCTCCTCTCTCCACCAAATAACAGAGCCTCCTTCCTCAAGCCACCACTGATAAAGTTTTAGCTGCTGTATCCCTTCTTAGGCAGAGCATCCCACTACACTCTTGCACGAGTTGATCTAGTGAAAGATGTTCCTGTCCATGGCAGAGGTGTTAGAATTTCTAATAAGTCAGACTCTTATCAGTTCCATACTTATTTCTGGTACTGAATGAAAGTCTGAAGCCAAGTACGACACCATGAACAAATCTCTTAATCCTTATTGACACAGAACAACTTGAATCTTGGCAGGACTAGCAATATCACAAGTATTCAGAAGCACTGCATGCACTGGTGCTACCCTTTAAGGTATTATTATTTTTTATTACTTTATATACAGTGAACCCCTCTTACTCATGGGCTGTTGGGTCTGGTCTGCCTCCCACGAGTTGTGAAATCCGCAAAGATAGCAAACCCACTACGTAGTTGAGTACGCCACGTCCATAGGCACTCCCCCTACTTTATTATATTACTTAATATAAAGTAATAAAGTAATAAATTGAATTACTTTAAGGTACTCCTTCTTTCCTCCTTTGGAAGACACAGTACATTAAAATAAAATCAATCCAAGTGCTGTAATACTGCAAAATAGGCAAAATATAGGAATGATTAACTAAAATGGTGGGGTAAGGATACGAGCTTAGTTTCAGGATAGTCTGGATGAGTCTGAATAAATAACAAAGGTCACAAAAAAAAAAGAAATTGTAATCCTTATTTCAAAATCATACTTCAACAATTACTCACTTATTTACTTGCATTATCAATAATCTACCTTAGTGTTTTAGCACTCTACTGCAATCCCTTCCAAGTCAATTACTTGGATTTACAATCTCATCAGCAATATGATGTCTGATAGTGTACACATGCTCCCTCAATAGGGAGTGAAGATGATGTCACTCTAAAGCCAGGCTCTCCTCTGTATAATCTCTGCATCTGGCAGTCCTAGACAACCCTAATAAGATACATATCTGTGTGGAGCTTTCCCTCTGATTGAAGCATGCTTTATAATATTTGAAGTCCTCTGATTTTCTGGGAAGTTTAGTTTGCGGCTTGGCTATGATCCAGCGTGACTGCTTAAAATACAATGTGTGAAAATCAAAGGATGGCACTAAGATTAGATTTGTGAGCTTTTTCAAACAGTGCTGATCCTGCAGTAATGTTGACATATTTGTTATTTCTGAAGAGGTTTGGTCCTAAATGTTTCTGTTCCTTGCACAGGCTGGTAAAAATATGTAAATGAATCTCAAAAATGTTAATTCCTTCAAAAGGAAGAATTGGATGGCTGCATTTTCTCTTTTTATACTTTCAGCAAAGTAAATACACAAGTTTCTTATGAGAGCCATTCAAGAAATGTGAGCAATGAAACCTTCATGGGGCAAAACCACAGAACATTATTACCTACCCAGAAGGCTTTGGTTTTTTATAACCTGTTCACTCCTGCACTTAGAAGGCACTATTGGGGTTTATAGAGTTTGAAAAAAATGCAATTACATAGTTTGAGGACATAATTTGATCATTGATTGTACATTAAATTTCCTTTTATAAACAGCTTAGAAATGATTCATAAACACTCAGATGTTATGCATATGTGCACAGAATAAAATTTTTCTTCTTCATATGTATATTTTATACATATACGAATTAAGACTTTAGTTAACACCCTTCATTGTTGCATTTGAACAGCTTTATGTACACTGAATAGAAACAGAAGGCTTCATCAATTTTCTAGGGCACTGATCTTTCTGAGGTCAAAAACCTGATATGTATTGAACCCCCGTTACTCGCAGGCTGTTGGGTCTGGTCCGCCTCACGCGAGTCATGAAATCTGCAAAGATAGCGAACCCACTACATAGTTGAGTACGTCACGCCCATAGCCACACCCCCTCCCTACATAAGGTCTGAAGGCCAGTCCTGAGGGCATGGCTTCCTCTGTAATGCCTCCTTAAAGGGGAGAAAATGCTTTTTGCTGCCTCCCAGACCCAGGAAGAGAGGTTTTCCGAACGCAGAAACCAGCACAGCTGGTAGCCAGGAAGCTGGCACCGCCCCCCTCCCCCCCAGGAATGAGCAGGCACGGAGCCACCTGCCACTGTCCTTTCCCTGCCTCATCTCTGCTGGGGTTTTTTATCGAGTTTTTTATTGGGGTTTCTGGTGGGTGGTGTGTGTTTCTTGTGTTCAAACACGGTGGAGGCGGCATGCCTCTCCAGAGCAGGATTCCGGGGCAGGCTTGGGGAATGAGTTCAGTGCTGGCCGGGGCGGCACCGGTGGGTACCCACCCTGGTGCTGTACGATGGGAGCTGTCCGGCTGGGACAGTGGCAGAGGTTCGCTCCCGGTTCACCATCTAGCAGCTCAGCCGCATTCCCAGATGCGAGGGCTACAGGCACCTTCACAACAGTGAATTACAGAACTAAGTATTTAACTGCATTGTATAAATTAATTTCTTGTGTATCTTTATTGCCTCATCTGTTCTCCTCCTCATGTCCTACCAAACCCATGTTTTGCATTCTTAATCCTTAAATTGCTTGAAATGGATTCCTTTGTTGTTGCTGTTAAATCAAATTGCTATAAAAATATTTCTATCTTCTCCTCACAGGTTTGGCATTTCTTCCCTGAAGCACTTGGGCTAGAGGCCAAAGGTGTAGAAGAATCAGTCCTGGATCAGTAACAAGTTTTTGTACACAAATACACCGTGATTTTAAAGTATATTATCACATTTCTCTACAGATTCAGAAGTGAGAACTTTTTTTCTTCAAAATTAAAGCTTCTCATTTTCCCACTGTGGTGTCCGATCCCTCATTCCAATTCTGAAAAGACACAGGAAAACAAATATTTAAAACTATTATGTCTTCTTTATGAACAAAAATGGGCTTCATACCATGATTTTTTTTAAACAACATTAATCCTAGTTTATTCCCAAAACGTGGAAATTTATCTTCAAAACATAAATATTTATATTCAAAATCTCATCATGAAACCCCATAATATTCATTCTCTACAGACTCTGTATTTTTATAGACTAAAATGTGTGGTTAGATCACTTTATATGAGCTTCCCCACTTGATAGTAGAAGTGCAGATTTCAGAATAGTTACTACTGTAAAAAAGTCTGACTAGGTTTTTTTTCCCACAAAGTAGAAAACCAGAATAATGCTGCTACAACAACTTTTCCATGAGATATCAGTAGCATATCCCATTGGAAAAAAATACCACATTTATTATTTTCATTGGAATCTTTTCACTGTAGACAGCAAAGTGGGATATAATGATTTTTTTTTTTTTTAAATTGAAATCTTGAACCTTTTTTTATTTTGTAATAAACTTCAGTTAGAATTAATTGAATATTCTAGCAGGGATACCAGTGGTAACCTAGAAAACATTTAAAGAATCCTCATAATTATTCAGTTCTTATTATTATTACTGGACATTTTAGAAGTGACCATACCCCTAGGAAATGAAAGAGAACTTCAGTCTTTAGAAGCCTGACAAAGGACAGCTATAGTTTTCCAGAAGTGATTATGTATGTTATGGGGTTTACGCAATTTATATTTTCATTTTGTTTTCCTATGAAAATATGATTTTGTATGGAAAACATATATATGTTCATGTTGTTATAAAACAGACAGGATTTGTGGTATAGCTGACTTAATGTTGGTACATAAAACAGACACTGCTTTTCATCACTTTCTCAGTCAAGCTGTATTACTTTACAATACATTAACATAGCTTTTCATGTTTAATATCCTTGCGGGGGAGGCTGAATGAAAAGAAGAAAAAATTGCCCATGCTTAATAATGTTAGCATTTAAGTTGTCCCCCTAGACTTTAAAATTTGCACCTCATTAAAGCAAAGATTGTGCTTGAAGGACAGATTGCAAGGAAGTATGAATAGAAGAAGTAACGAACACGTTATTGAGGTAAATGAGGTAAGACAGCTGAATTTTACATTCTAGAGTCTGATTTTTATAAAATGTTAGTTTGCATCCAACAAAGACAGAAAATGCTTTAAAATGGAGCCCAAAATCTCATTAAAAAACAATATTATTTAAGTTTCTTTTTTAAGCCTTAGTGATTTTGAGCGCAGTTTCCAGAACAGTTGAATTAATAGGACATCAGTATTTTTATTAGTGGGGTTTTTTTATTCGATCTTAGTTCAGAGATTAATAAATAATATATAGCTGACATTTAACTAAAGCAACTTCAATTTCCTTCAGTAATTAATCTTAATACTTTTATGGAGACTTTATATTTCCAGGTCATCTTCACGTATAACTGTAGGTAATCAACACCTGAAAGCCTGATCATTTGTATTGAGACATCTAAATACAGAGTTTTGATCATAAATCAAGCATAGGGAAATAGGTTACATTTTAGGTATATTTTAGATGTCCATTTTATTTCCTGAACTTGGCATAAACATCTGAGGTGCCCTACAGTATCTGAGACACTCATATGGGCGAATCAAGTCTTGTCTTCATGTTGTGGCAAGAAAAGGTCAACTGCATTGATTCCTGTATGTAGCTACCTCAAATAAATTCTTACTGCCTTCCAGCAAGGTCAGGTAAGTTTTAACAATGTCTACTATTAACTCTCTACATGAGTAAGAATTCATGTTCATAAGGTAGGTGTGGACTGACAGTCAGATGAGAAGTCCTCATTTAAGGTAAAGTCTGAATAATGTATAGCTTGGCTGTACATCACTGTGCCTGTATAGGACTGCCTTCTATCTCCATTCATTTAGTAAGTACAGACTCCACTCAAGTAATTTTGATGGCTAATACATCATGTCTTTTATAAATTCTGCATTAGTTCATTCACTAAAATGGCCTAAGCTTTTGACTTCTTGCTATCTATACTAATAATTTATCTTGATGCTACATCCTTGTTACAGGAAGGAATTGGAAAGTGGAGATCTAGGTGGCATGTTGTCTTTCTATTCCAAACCAGTAGAGTGCAGATAAATACTTAGCAGTTAATACTATTTCTAACCCTGAGACATGTTTCAAGGCCAAGTTTTCATGCACTAATTGTGCTCTTTCAGAAAAGCTTAACTCCTGGAAGCCATTTTCTGTTTGCTGGAGTGGCTAAATAAACACAGTCTGTATGATTTGGCTTCCCAGACTAAATTATCTCTTTTGAATGGTTTGACTACTTGACCAATCCAGCTTTTTTAAAAGAAAATAAATATGACATTATGAACTGCGCCCAAGCAGAGAAAAGGGAACACTTCAGAATGAAATTCTTGGACAACCAAAATTGAAAGCAGGTCTGATGTAATTTTTCTATATGGTGGTGCCTATTTTAGCAAAACTGCTGTTTGCAGACTCTCAGTAACACCACTAAAAAAGGATGGAAGGAAGGAAGGAAGGAAGGATGGATGGATGGATGGATGGATGGATGGATGGATGGATGGATGGATGGATGGATGGATGGATGGATGGATGGATGGATGGATGGATGGATGGATGGATGGATGGATGGATGGATGGATGGATGGATGGATGGATGGATGGATGGATGGATGGATGGATGGATGGATGGATGGATGGATGGATGGATGGATGGATGGATGGATGGATGGATGGATGGATGGATGGATGGATGGATGGATGGATGGATGGATGGATGGATGGATGGATGGATGGATGGATGGATGGATGGATGGATGGATGGATGGATGGATGGATGGATGGATGGATGGATGGATGGATGGATGGATGGATGGATGGATGGATGGATGGATGGATGGATGGATGGATGGATGGATGGATGGATGGATGGATGGATGGATGGATGGATGGATGGATGGATGGATGGATGGATGGATGGATGGATGGATGGATGGATGGATGGATGGATGGATGGATGGATGGATGGATGGATGGATGGATGGATGGATGGATGGATGGATGGATGGATGGATGGATGGATGGATGTGAAAATTAGAAAAAAAACCATCTAGTTTGTGCTATTGAGAAAAAGATTGTACAAGAAGGAATGTATTTAATAGTAAAAATGAATCAAAAATGGAATCAGCAACCCAGCTGAGGTGCATGTATACCAATGCAGCCTAGGTAATGAATAGGAAGTGATGGAAGTTTTGGCGCATCAGGAGCGATACGACAAAGTTGCCATCGTGGACACGTGGTGGGATGATTTGCATGACTGGAATGCTACATTGGCAGCCTACACACTCCTCAGAAGAAATAGGAGTGATACCGGGGCTCGCTAGGACGAGGGGCCTGCTAGGATTGGGGGCTTGCAGGAACACTTAATAGGAAAACTTAAACAGAAAAGGAGGCTTATACTATGTTCTGTACATCTGTACATTCTGCAATTTTGTAACTTAGTGTATCAGCACAATCAATTCCAGAGGACAGTCTGTGGTCTCGCCAAACTGGACCTGGTGCAATTGTTAAAGTGTGATAAAGTGGAACCAAACTGGCAGAGAACCGGTTTTGTGATTCGGACTATAGCCCAGAGTGTTGGAAAAACATCAAGGACTGAGGAAGACACACTGATATTATCATTGCCCCTCAGAGTGGGACTACCAGAGGGGAACAAGTAAACCCATAACAATTAAGGATTAATTAGCATATTAAGTGGGAGAGGGTGGAGGTAGACCATGAATATATAATAGGCATGTAGTGGATTACATAATTGTAAGTGTATAAAAGAGATACTATCTGCCTCTGAACTTCAGGCATGTCTGTCGTGACACAAATCCCCAAGTCCCTCCATGGAATAAAACATACCTTCTCATAATTACTGATTGTGAGAGTCCTTAGTTTCACGAGTCAGGAGAGGGAGAAAAGGTGGGAAAGTGGCCCTATGCATTAGAGAAACTCTTGATACCATGGAGCTTGACATTAAGAATGATGACGTTGAGAGCCTATGGGTTAAGGTCAGAGGGACAGTTAACAAAATTGAAATCCTGGTCAGAGAATGTTACAGATCAGCTGACCAGGAAGAAGAGGCAGACTTATTACTCTTCAAACAACAAGAGATTGCCTCAAGATCAGCTGCCCTAGTTCTTGCAGGAGACTTCAATCTGCCTGATATCTGCTGGGAACTTAACACAGCAGAGAGGAGGTAGTCCAGAAGGTTCCTAGACGGAATTGATGATTGTTTTTTGACACAGCTGGTGAGTGAACCTACCAGGAGAGAGGCTGTGCTCAACTGACTGTTTACAAATAGGGAAGGGCTGGTTGGTGATGTTGTGGTTGGAGGAAATCTGGGTTGCAGTGACCATGAGATAATAGAGTTTTCAACTGACAGTGTGACGAGAAAGGGCATGAGCCAAACCTCTATGCTGGACTTTCGGAGGGCAGATTTGGACTATTTAAAGATTTTATTAGGAGGGTACCTTGGGAAACAGATCATAATGGTAAGGGGGTCCAGGAAGGCTGGACAGTCTTTAAGAATGAATGAGCTCATGAAGGCGCAGGAGTAGGTAGTCCAAATGTGCCAAAAGACGAGTTGGAGGTGTAGAAGACCAGCCTCAATGGGTAAGGAGCTCCTGAAAGAATTAGGAGAAAAAAAGAGGATGTATTGTCTTTCGAAAAAAATGAGAGGTAAGTCAGGGTGTGTTTAAGGACGTTGTTAAATCTTGTATGAGAAAACTAGAGGCAAAAGCCCAGATGGAACTCAAACTAGCTGCTTCCGTAAAGGACAAAAAGAAGTGTTTTTATAAATGCATTAAGAGCAAAAACAGAGGCTGTAACAACCTTCACTCCTTA
>WEKX01024749.1:0-16874 GCA_013390025.1 Pitta sordida
TGCCACCACTCATGCTTGCACTGCCTATGCAGCACGGCAGGGGTGTCCCGGGACTGTGTTTGGCGCTCTTGGAACGTAGGAAACCTTAACTTGTGGGCATGTCCTGTCGCTGCCCTGTCCCACCACACAGCGCTTGCCCCACCACCGCTGCAGCCAGCCCAGCCCCACTTTCGTGGAGCACATTCCCTGGGGCTATGTCATCACCAGATGCACTGGGCAGCAATCTCCAGGCACAGACTGCATTGTCTTCCCCACCTGTAGCCATGGAAACAGTAACGTGGACCCAGTGGAGGTCAGTCCCCTGGCTGGGCTTAGAGTAACAGGGGACAGTGTGACTTGTGACGGTGCTGTGCTGGGTCTCAACAGCCACCGGGGCATACCGCAGCGTGAGCCTTCCACTGTAGGGACTGGGCATGGAGACACACAGGAGCAGGGCAGGGACTGGGGCACGGCGCCACAGGAACGAGAGGTACTGCACCCTCCCCGAGGGGCTGGGCCTGTCCCGCCCCACAGGGAGTACTGGTGGTCCCCCTCGGCGGAGCAGAGGCACTGTGCATGCATCAGCCGGGAAACTCCGCAAATCATTGAGGCAAATTTGCGAGAAAAATTTCTTGCAAACCAGCGAGGTCACAATGGAGGGGTTGCAATGCAGCGAGGTATTACAGTAGTCTGCGTTACCAAACAGATGCATTTAATCTCCGTTCAGGGTTTCTTAGAGAAAACAGAGTTCAGTACTACAGTACGAAGTACTGTACTGGAAAACAGAAGTCAGTATAGTGGATCAGCAGCAGATCTGAAATACAGTGTCCAAGTGAATACAGAGTTCACTGAACATTAAGTAAGATTGTTTCTCAAGCCAGTCATACCATAAAAACAATAAGGCTTTAAAATATTGTGTTATACCTGGAAGACGTTCCCAAAGCTGTGACTAATGCCTGGATTAAGCCTCCAATAAATACCCATGGGTTCTTACGAGTGATTGCAAAGTAGAGAAGAGGTAGGACAATGACAGCATGAATTAGCAAACCGATGATAACTGTTACAGTATACATGGCGAGCTGACCACCAATCACACCCATATCTTCCATCTCAACAATTTTTCCAGCAATCAAGAAGAGAATTCCAAGTGGAGCATACCTGCAAGTAAGAAATCAAATCAGTACTGCTGAACAAAGTAGAGATTCACTCCCCCATCTGTACTGCTTGTGCTTATTTACATGCATAAATTTAGAATTTCACTGTTAGGATGCTTCTATGCAGGAGTAATTCAAGAGTTTAACTCTTCCACTCTTTTATAGTTGAACCTCGATTAAACCACAACATTGAATGTTCCTGGTGCACTCCAGTGTATTAAAGATCTGGTAAGGAGTTCAAAACTGTAATATGCCTTTCAGACATGGAGGGAGATTTATTCTCTTTGGAATTCCAAGCATAATTTAAAAACTAATTTAGCCAATCCTGTTATAATTCTCTCTTGAGTGAATGAAGGTTCAACCAATGTAGCTGCAGACTATGCCAAGTACCCAATTCTATTCCACTACTTCTTCCCATGTTGTTGGGAAAGGAACCCACACAGAAATCTGGTCACTTCTGAAGATTTCAGGCTGCATCTGACCATGCTACATTTTATCCAGAAGGGCACTGGATGAATATATTCTTTAGCATGAAGGCATCTCTACGACAAAGGTTGGCTGCATTCTAGGACAGCAACAAAGGTGGTATGAATTGCTTTTCCATATTGGTAAGCACAGCTAGAGGTGAAGAAAGAGCTGGTGCTGAGGATAAAACTCAAGTAATACTGTTGCAGTGGTACTTTGGTACAGCCAATTTCTATAAACACCCACTTGTCTTCTCACATTGAGGTAACATGGAACAAAATCTATTCATCATGTCAGAATTGCCCTTTAAGCCATCAAATCCATGTGGAAATTTATCTGAAGTAACAATTTTCATCCTTTGCTTTGTAAGTTTAAGCATGCTTGTAAAGGAAAAAAGATTTTTGGTTTCATAAATGCGATGTAGGAGAACACAATTTTAGTTACTGGAGCTTGTGGGTTCGATCCCTGGGTGGGCGTTCACCTGGGAATTGGACTAGACGATCCTATAGGTCCCTTCCAACTCAGAGTAACCTGTGAACTTGTGAACATACATCTGTGCTCTTGGATAGGCTTTTGATGTGTTTGTTTTCTGTTGTAAAGAAGGCACCAGATAAAATTTCTTTTCATAGTTAAACCTTCTAACTAGCAAAAATGAATTTTCATACTTCATACCTTGAGGGAAAAGGGGCTTGTTTTATTTACCTAATGAACACTCTGAAGAAAGTAGGAAAATTATGTGTATATATGAGCAGTGCAGCTGCAATGCAAGGAAATACGTGTACACTGCACAACTACAAGAAGACAATGGGAGGCTTAGATGCATGGAGTGTGGTGCCCATTGCTCCAGGGTTGTGGGTTTGATCCCTAGGTGGGTATTCACTTGGGAGTTGGGCTAGATGATCCCTGTGGGTCCCTTCCAACTCGGAATAACCTGTGAACCTGTGAACCAGTTGCGTTGGAAACTGATGATAATAAGACCTTGTTGTGTGGAAATAAGACTATGGGGGAAGCTTGTCCATTTCTTTTAATGAAGTCAGATTAGTGGATGAGGAAACTTCAACACCATCCTGGTGTGATCACTGTCTTTATGGAGATTTTGAATGGCTCTGTACAAGTGTAGCAACTTCTGCCACAAACCCTTATTTTTCTCACATCAAAAGCGAAACCCAGTATGTTTGGGCAAATTATTGACATAGAGAATTACAGTTCCTGAGTTCACTTGTGAAAAAAGCCACAAGGTACATGCAAACTGACTGTCTGACTTTCTGTCAAACAGACTCTTGCTACTCAATGCCTGACTGTGATGAAAAATATGTTAGTAAATTAAAAAGCCATTTATCAAAGATGCACTTACCACATGATTAGAGCTACCAATCTCATGATAGCCTCATTAAGGCTATCAAAGAAGTCTTTCAATGCCTGACCTTGCTCCCTCATGCTTCCAATGACCAGGCCAAAACTTATAGAGAAAACCACCAAGCCAAGGGCATTCACTCCGTTTACAGAACCTGGAACAGGAACGATTTCCTCTCTCATTTGGGCAAGGGCTTCTACTGCTTCTGACACATTGCTTATTATGGAAGTCACTGTGGATGTGTCATTGGATGGAATCGTTACTTTAAACTTCCTCTTTTCATAGTTAGTCTTGAACTGTTAAAACAAAAATGGAAGAAAGATAGAAATTCTGCAAATCATAGCAGACAAATGTTAAAATCACAAATTAAAATAACAATTAATATTGCAGAGCATTTGAATTCTTCGGATATTTCTAGGTAAAACGTACTGTGATGAAAACCAAGCTTTCCTGAAAGAAACAAAAACCCACATTAACTTTGAGAGCTAAATCTTTACCTTTAGTTTCCAGAACTCTTTTTCTCATAAATATGTCAAAGATGCCTGCTCCTGAGTTTTGTGACAAAGGTATTGATTCTTAAGTTTGCATTTTTATAAACTGCTATTTTTACCAAGAAAATTCCAATTGTTAAGGAGATAGGCCGTTTTTGATAGTTAAAATATTTTCATGTGCTCTAGAATTTCTTTTTTATCTTTTGAATTGTAAAAATTAGACTGAACCTGACTTAAATATTACACACCTCTTTTCTCCTTTACAATGGCAAAGCTGTTAGTTTACTTTGAAGTACAAGTCACCTCTTTTCTTAATTAAGAAAAGTATTCTACTTTAAATGGTTCCATTACAGAATAGAAAAATCAGTTTCAAAATCTCAGTATGGTCCTAAATGTCTGACAATCAGTCTTTCACTTCCTAATACTCTTTCAAGAAGAAATGTACATCCCAAATACAGTTATACCTCCTCCATCGTGAGGAAAGGGACAGGCCAATGCTGTCGTGAAACCCTAACCTCGCAAAGAACTGTAGGTCGTTAATATGCATGCAGGCCACGCCCATTGCTCCACCCCCCAGAACTCCACAGCGCTGCGGGCAATTCTTTGCTCCTTCCCCTTGTTTCTCTTGGCACAAGCGAGCAAAGGGAACCATTTCTGAGCGGCTGCTGTGACCGTGTGTGTTCTCCCAGTGCAAACTCCGCGCCGCTGACCCCCAGGCCCCTGGCCCGACCCCAGTACTCACCCTGCCCGCGCGCGCTCTCCCTGCCTCCGCGGCAAACCTTAACTTTGCAACATTGAGACATCCCGTGCGCTTATGGCAGGGCGGGGGCTTCGGTATTGAAGTTTCTTTCCCTTTAACACCCACCCATACCGGGACAGGCAGCAAGGCAGTGCTGCCACTATGGCCCCAGAGGGCGAGGGAACAGAAACCTCCTCCTGATGCAGTGACAGCGGTGTGGGAACATCCCAACACTGCCCTGTCCCAGCGCTTACCTCAATTGTGGGGCAGTTTTGCTGCGACTACGTCATCACCGGGTGCGCTGGCCGGCAGACCCCGGGCACAGACCTCATTGCCTTCCCTGCCTGAGCCATGGAGACAGTAACACAGACACACGCACACAAGCACTGCCCGCTTGCAGCTCACACANTTTCTATCTGGGTTCAAAAAACCCTGCAGCTCTGTCCTGATTAAATTCAGTTGAACACAAAGAATGCTAAATATCACTTGTAAAATGTTTATCAGATGTCTCAATATTCTAATTACCCCATTAAAGCAGGAGAATGATGGTGTCAAGTTTATTCAGCAAATTCAGATTTTTGCACTTTTGCAACTACCAAAACCAGACAAAAATTAAGTCCAAGAACTGTAGTATGAGCAGTGATATCTGGACACTGCTGCACACTCCAAAAGTATTTGAGTGAAAGGAAGTACGTATTTAGGACTAAGGTGGGAAACCTGAATCAAATTCTTTCAATATTGGCTGGAGTTAATGTTTTTTCCCACACTACAATAGTTTTATGCACTCTTTCCACATATGTGACGTATCCCCTGAAGCCTGTAAGTCTTTCCTGGATGTCCATTAAATCTTGCTTACAAAAGATTTATAAGTTCCTGTAGTAGAACAGATCTCCAAGGAGGTCACATATTCAGATTTGAATGAAATTTAGTTAAAATTTGTCAAGATTTGGGCTGTAGTTAAAGAAGTCAACAGAGATGTTTGAACTGTTGGCTGACACAGAAAGGTACATTTCCAGTGCCTCACCCACACACATCCAACCCGTAATAATTCATACTTGATCTCTTAGTGAGCCAGTTCTACTTTTTAAATTGGGAGAATTTTTACTAAACAAAAAAAGTGACCATTTTTTTTCTAAAAGCTATGGGGGTGAATCAGCTCTCACTGCCTGATGAATGCCGGAGAAGGACAAACCACTGAGACTGAAACTGCAAAGCCCAGGAAGGAGGGATGGGATTACCTCTTTAAGTGACAGAGAGGTATTAGGAGTTTAAATGGAAATGTAAGTGCTCACTAAAGTGTTTTTTATTCAGTCTTCTCAGGAATGTCAAAATACTGCCTAGCACTTTACATTCCTTTTTTTTTTTTTTTGTCTACAGGTATGGTAATTGTGTTATACATGTATTTTTATTCCTGATTTTCAGTAGGAAAAAATCTTAGGTGCAAATTCATTAATGTAAATGTCTGAAGAGTGTAACTATGATGGACTTGCAGGCATAAAGATTAGACAAACATAGAAAAGTGACCATGAAATCTGCAATTAAAGCCTAATTTCTTAATAAGTTTCCTATTAATTTCCAACTTTCCCTAGCCCACAACAACTGACTTGGTCCTGATCCTTCTCCTTTATCCTCAGGTCCTCATCTCATTCCTGCCTATTTGACTAGGTCAAAAGCCTACATGGTGCAGCAGTTTGACAGTGTTGGATGCATGCACCCTGCCTATTTGGATGCTGCCTGTTGGAACAGGCCACGAGCTAAGTCATAAAACACTTTTTCTGCAGTGGAAGCTGACTCTTGATTTGTCTGAGAATTGCCCCCCTCATGTAAAATTAGGTTGGAATTGGCCATCATGTTCAAAAATTTGTAACAGGGCACTGAAAAGATGTTGAGAACTACTAGGGAGAAAGCATAAAGACAGGAAATTTCTTACCTTCGAAACCTAATTTAGAAATAATTTTAGGTTGTAACAAGCATGTTTCTTCCTTTTGTGCTCATTATGGAATTCTATCACACTGAGAACACACTTTTAATTCCTTAGGAATTACATCTCTTTAGGGGTGTAACTTGAATTTTAGGGTTCACTTGCCAAAGTCCTTTTCCATTTCAACTACTAGACTGCTATACAGAGAGGTAGATCTTATCTGTTGACTCATCTTATTCATTAGACTCAAGCAGTCAGAAATATTACTAGAGAGAATGGTCTTTCTGTACCCCCATCCAGAGCTGTGGAGAAATGGCTTATTTAGAGTGAGATTCAAAATAGTAATCTGAGCAACAGGAACCAGAGCAACATTATTTGCTCTGCAATATTTACTTCAGCTAGTCTTTCTTTTATTTAGCTCAAGGAGAGCTCTGTGGATGTATCTGTCTTCTTGTGCCCAAAGTTGTCTGTCAAAAGTCATGAGAGGTTTCCTGGTGAAGCAAAAGAAATCAAGAAAACCCAAATACAGGAAATGCAAAGGAGGTACCTACTAGCGTAGGTTGAGCTTCACTGTTATTAGTACTTTTAAAAATTACAATAAAGGAAAAATACAAGATTGGTTCACCACCACAAAACATATTTTCAGTCTTTGAAATGGTTAAAAAGCCAACTGCTTATAGGAAGTGACTGGATGAAATACCACCTTCAATATGTTAGAACATGTTTTTAAACAGATGAGGTAACAGCAGAGTTTACTATTACTGCTCTGCAGAGTAACTGGTAGCAAGAGGTAATTTTGTGAGCTTTTATGATGTTCTTATTTTTACCAGATCTCTCTCTGTGGGAATCAGTTATCATCCTCTCACGTAGCTCAAACTGATAGTTTATTACCACATTGTGATTCTGCTGATCCTTGCTGTCATGGGGAAAGCCTTTTTTGTTCCATTGTAAAATTTTTCTCCTTTTTTTACTGGAACAGACAATGGGTTTCTCTTCTTATCTTCCTTTCCCTCCTCTGAAAGGAATGTGGCCAGGGGAGGGGCTTTCTCCTTTTCATCTGACAAGCAATGGAGGATCATGTGACTTATCTCCCCTTCCTGGCAGGGCATATGGCAGGGGAGGGGGCTTCTCCTTTCTACTGGACAAACAATGGNTTGCTCCTTTGCAACATTCAGAAATTGAAGAAAGTAGACAAAATAAAACTGTTCATTAAGGGTTTCAGTATTCAGACTAGAGATCCACACACTAGTAATATGTGATTGACTAGACAACATCACTGAAGTACTGCCATTTCTGAGGTTATATTGGTACATTATGTTTCCTGGCAGAGGTTCACAGGTTACAGGTTCCTCTGAGTTGGAAGGGACCCACTCCAACTCCCAAGGAGCCTCCCACCAACTAGACCATGTCACTAAGCTCCTCATCGAGTCTTCTCTTAAACACCTCCAGGGGTGGCAACTCCACCACCTCCCTGGGAAGTCCATTCCAATGAGAGATCACTCTCTCTGTGAAAAAACTCTTCCTAACATCCAGTCTAAACCTCCCCTTGCGTAGCTTAAGGCCAAGTGCTCTTGTTCTGGTGTTGTCAGCCTGAGAGCAGAGATCCACACCCACCTGACTACAACCTCCCTTCAGGTTCCTGTAAACAGCAATCAGATCACCTCTGAGTCTCCTCTTCTTCAGGCTGAACAACTCTAGCTCCCACAGTCACTCCCCGTAGGGCTTGTCCTCCAGTTCTTTCACCATCCTTGTCGCCCTTCTCAGGACCCTCTCAAGCAGCTCAACGTCCTTCTTAAACTGGGGAGCCCAGAACTGGACACAGTACTCAAGATGTGGTCTGACCAGGGCTGAGTACAAGGGAAATATAAATTCCCTAGTCCGACTGACCACAGTGGTCCTGATACGGGCCAGGATGCCATTGGCCTCTTAGCCACCTGGGCACACTGCTGGCTCATATTAAGTTTTATGTCAATCATTACTCCTAAATCCCTCTCCATTTCACCACTCTCCAGCCACTCATTCCCCAGTCGGTAGCAATGCGTGGGGTTGTTATGTCCAAAGTGAAGAACCCGGCACTTAGTTTTGTTAAATCTCATATTATTGGGATCTGCCCATTTCTCTAGTCTGTCAAGGTCCCTCTGAAGGGCCCTCTTACCCTTCGGCAGTTATTTTGCCTGGTAAGATTTCAGATGCAAAATACTCAAAATTTTTACTTAAGTTGTTGCATTGTGAATTATTGAAGAGTAAGGTAATTATTATTTGAAAATATTAATTTGAATGGCTTTCTATGAACAACCTTATCTGCAATTAAAATATAAAAATAATGGATTTCTGGACTATTTTACAAGACATGGTAATGAACAACTTTAAAACTAATTTTAATTAAGTTAGCTCATTGCGAAACACAATATACTTTTAATGGTATAACACAATTAACCAGTTGTTTACACTTTTGTTATTACATATACATATTGTCTTTAATGACACAAGACAGTCACTTGACTTGGAGATAATGAAGGGCTTTTGAAGAAGTAATATTTTAACACGGCATTCACACATTCCAGTGGTTAACTTGCAGAAAAAGTAATTACATAGGTAACTGTTCTAATTCACTGTGGTGATTTACTCCAAGGTAGTACAATTAGCACTATCTGGGCTAAGTTTGTATGATGATGCCGAGTTTGGTTCACTTAGATTTTAAAAGCAATGAGTTTGCTTAAATGCAACAATAAGAAATTAAAAGAAATTAGAAGATGGCAGTAATATTCCATCTTCCTAATTAATTTTTTCTTTGCTCCCTGTATGGATATATGTAAAACCATTCTAAATTTTCTGCAGAGTAGTTCATGACAGAAGTCACAATGTATCTTCACTTGCCAAAATTATCCTAAGAAATAGGCAGCATATATCAGAGTATTTAACACTTCCAATTCCTTTGATAAGGACAAGCTCACAAAAGAATACGTAATTAAAAATAGTACAGGAGAAATAGTTACCAGGTGCAATTCTTTAAGCTTCAGCTGGTATGAAATTCCATCTATTCACAACAAACAAACATTCCCCAAATTGTTAGACTGAATCTGTTTCTCTTGATTTCCCCATTTCACTCACATTTTTTTGACTTTTAACAGATCCCTAGAGCACGACAAGAACAAGCATGTAAGAAGCAATATCTGCTTAACAAGCAGAATGCTTACCACTGCTCAGCCCCATGCTAGACAGCATTGCTGAATTTACCAAAGAAAGAGATATGAAGAGATAATGTCCAGATCTAAAAGATAAATCCAAAGATTTCTTAGATATCCCTAAACTGTGGGTGAACATAGGGGCAAAGAGGAAATTTTGAACCAAGTAATCTAGTTGTAGGTAAGTGTGAAACATTTATCTGCAATCAATCTATTTGTGTTTTCCTGTTACTGATAAAAATCACAACAGCCTCATATGATCAGTGCATGGCGAAGGTCACAGCACAGGCCATATGGAAATAACCAGCATCAGGCAGTCTGATGTTTGACAACCAGCCTGAGAAGGCTGAAGTACTCAGCAAGTTCTTTGTCTCAGACTTTGCTGTCTGACAGTCAGGCTTTCCAAGTCTCTCAAGTCCCTGAATTCTCAGGTGGAATTTGGAAGGGCAAAGTGCCTCTGACTGTAAACGAAGACAAGGTTTGGAACCACCTTATGAAACTGAATGGAAGACTATGAGACCTGACAATAAGCATCTCAGTGTCTTGAGGGAAATGGCTAATGCTGCCAAACCACTCTCCATCATATCTGAAAACTCACAGCAGTCAGGTGAAGACCCTGGTGACCAGAAAAAGGGGAATACCTTCTGGGAAAGAAAATGTGCAAAGGAGAGTGAGAATGTGCAAGGGGAGACAGCTTTGCCTCAGAGACTAGTAAGGGAAGTGAAACTAGGAAAGGAAATCCAAAGCACCAAAGAACTGAAAGAGGAAGCCCTAAGGTCCCAGTCTTCCTTCATGACTCTTGTTTGCCCAAAAAATCCTACTAAAAAAGTCTATAAAACTTTTCCCAACTCCATCTAGAAGCCCTCCCCACAGTTCCATTTAATTTTGCACTTATTTTCCAGTTGGTTCCCATACAAGTCTCTGTCAGGAAAGAAACCTGTCTAAGGATAGTTTAAGACAGAATGTGTGCATCTAATCTCCCCAAAGATATGATCTGAATGTTGAGTGCATGGTCCCACAATGTTTTCCAGGCATGTAACGTGGATCAGTACTAAACCCTTGAGTGTGGACAACTCTGAGTAGTAGTGTGTTTTGTGTTTGGGCCAGATAACAGAACCAGATTAGTGGCAGATGGATAATCCTTCTTCATGAATCTGAGAAACACAGGAAAAATTGAATGGAAACTTGAAAACAAATTCGTGGACTCAGATATACAATGTCATCTAGGTACCTATGAATCCCACACATACTTGTAAACTAAGTTTTGAGATTAATAAATCTCCTACAACAAAATAACTTTTACCTACAAATCTAGGGTTTGTTACTAAAGTAAAAAAGTAATAGTATCAGTATGACAGATTTAAAATAATGGCACTTAACTAAGTATAGTTGCTGCTGAATATCAGAAAAAACTTCCACTAAATATTTCCTGGGTTTTGGACTACTTTTTAGAAATCCCTTCAAGCTGTAAAGTGCATGAGAAATACAATACCCTTAATGTAAACAAAATCTGCAGGAAATCTTTAATTAATAGCATAGATTTAGAACTGCTGGTCACCAAGTCACATTTCCTGCTGCTGTAGGACACTTTATAAAAAAAAATTTAAACTGTATTTTGTAAATGTTGAGGTGCTGCTATGACTTCTAATTAAAGATTTTTCAAGCATCTCACCTTAAAGCAGCAGAAGCTTAAAAACCTTAGTAACTCCCACTTTAAATTCAGAAATACTTATTTCCCTTTCTTTTCATATAAACATTTTCCTTTATGTTATTCAGCTATATTCCTATTTCTGTTTTCTACCTGCATAGTTTCTAGATCAGTATTCTTTTTTTTATCATGTTGTGTTCTTTTGACAATTCCAAAACCTCCACTCTCCATTGCATTGAATTTGCATGAATCTAAGAATGAAAAACCCAAACGTATTCAGTATTGAATGGTCATATTCCTCTGGCTTTAGTTCCTGTCTTTATGTTCTGGCACCTAATACATATACCCTGAATTAGAGGAGTGTGGGAAGCTACAGATGGGGGTAATTTTTTTCTTTTTTTTTTTTTGTCTTTTTGATGATAGCTTCCTATTTCAAAGTAGAAATCACTGTTAAATCCTAGGTATTTATTTCATGTGTGATGAAGAACTACAAGGAGATAATCAAAGATGTTGATGTCTGCAGGAGCTGATTTGTTTTGTTGCTGTGACTTGACAGTACTGCTGGGACATACCACACTCTGTGGTATTTGTCAGATAACTCAATACAAAGTGCTTGGATTTTCTTGTCACCTGTAAATTTCCTCATATTATACACAGAGGTCCATACTAATTTGATACATTTCCCTCCCCCCTCTCTCCCCGCCCCAGTCCAAAACAAAATGAAGCAAACAGGCAATAAAAATCCAAACA
Organism: Pitta sordida; assembly: GCA_013390025.1. NCBI lineage: Eukaryota > Metazoa > Chordata > Aves > Passeriformes > Pittidae > Pitta > Pitta sordida. Next base: position 11,687 of record WEKX01024749.1, read on the forward strand.
CCGCCCCCCCCACCTTAAAAACTCAACAACCAAAAAATAACCCAAATCAAAACCAAAACGAAATAAACAAAAGAGGAAATGAGCAATACTGGAGAAGAAAAATAGTACCATCTATACTACAGAAACCTGAAACATATGGGGGGTTTTGTTGCTTTTTTATGCTTGGTTTGTTTTTTATTTTCCCTCAGAATAACCAAGACCAAGCTAATGGTTTGTTATCTGCTTAAATCAATTCCCAAATCCTTTTGAAACTGGGATCTGAAAGACACTTTGATTGCTTTCAAGAGCTCTAGAGAATAACTTCCCAGCTGGAGAGATTTATGAAGAATAGTTAATGCTAGAACTGTAAGTTTATGCCCTAATTATTTCATTATTTCGAGATAAAGATTGTATCATTCCTGTAATTTATTACATTAGATTCTTTGAGCTTTATTTCTAGCCTAGATATAGACTTCTATATTTCAAAACTGCTCTTCTGCATGAATGTACTGAGACCATCAGCATTGTGGCTGAAGGCAGAGGCACAGCATTTATTAGTTTTGGACCTGAGTCTGGTTTGTCTTTAATCTTTAATCTAGAAATCTTTAATGCAGGAAGTCACTGCTTTTTATTGATTTCTGTTTATTTAGCTAAAGATAATGTTGCAATTTCTTTTCAATTCTTCTGTGAGATGCAACTCAGCTGGAATTTGGAAAGCATCTCCTTTATCCTCTTACTTCCAGACCTCCACATTTCAAATGTTTTTCATTGCTGCAGCAGTAACTGGTAAATAGTATCAGTTCAACGTTGTCTGGAAGGTCAATATAAAGCAGTCAGATTATGGAAACAGACATTATAGTTTCATTGAATCTATAATGTCCTTCTTTTTTTAAAAAAAATCCAGCTAGTTATTATTATTTTCTCTGTAGAAGAGCTAAGGCTAAGATCAAGATAATGACAGAGGAATTCAGGAAGTAATACAAAAAAACCAGATTTAGTTGGTTTAGTTTGGGAGGTTTTGACAGCTGACAGCATACGTAAGTTGCTTTTCTGAGGTAAGGGCAAGTACAGTCGGCCCTCTTGCACTTCGTGCCCCGCATATTGCGGCTTCACATCTTAGTGGCATCATTTTTTAGCAATGAAGGAGGCCCCTTTTTGCAACTGCACATGTGCGACCTGGCACACATGGATATTCAATTAGGCAGTCATGAATATGGAAATCGACCCTCACAGCTGTCACAGCGGCCCTGCCGCCTGATTGCCCCGTCCCGGCTGTGGTGGCTCCGCCGCTTCCCCACTCCCCCAGCACGGCCGCTGCAGCAACACAGTGCCGAAACAGCACCAGGGAGCCGTCTGAGGGTGCGGGGCAAATTTGCATATTAATGAGCCACCATTCAATGCGGAAGTAGGGCTTCGTGGAACCCAATTAAGACCACGGGTCCGCGATATAGGAGACCCAACTCTATATGACATTCCTAAAGCAAATTCAATTATATCACAATTTCTTACTTTGTTATGCTTTATCTGAAAATTACAGAACATTTTTACCTGTTTAAAGCAAGCTTCCACCAGATTTGGAGGGAACATATTTCTGTGAAAAAGAAATGAAGTAACATAAGAAGTGATAATAATCCAGAAATACAAGTAAGGGCATAGCTGATAAAAGAATTGACCAGCTAATCAAAGGAATCCTCAGACAAAATGGTAATTACATATACAATGGGTAGAGCCCTATATTTAGCATTGGTCTGATTAGCTTTATGAGGACAGAATGCTGGAGGGCTGGTCAGATCCTGGTAATTGGAATCTCTGTATCCAGGATTGCATTATATTGCGTTGCTCCAGGTCTGGAGCAATGTATTACCTAAACTGCCAAATGTACAAAGCTCTGTGGGACAGTGCTGACTTCTAATTTTGTATTTTAAATGCTTTTTAAAGTCCAGAACAATAAATAATTTAATAATATTTAATGCATTTCTAGTTTGCAAACAATTTTTATGGTCACATAGCCTAGTACTTCATGAAATTTATCACTTGACTTAGTCTTGCTACGATTAAAAAGTAAGTATTTCTGCACCTTGAGTATTCCATAATAGTAACACATACAGATATAATTATGTAAGTGTATGTACATTTGTTACAGATGGGTTTTTTTCTTTGCTTTCCAGAACAGTTTCTGAGGACTTAGAAGCAGCTTAATTGAGTAAAACTTGAGGTATCTGAGTGCAAACCTCTTCATGAGTCTTTCTGAAGTCCCTCTTCCTGGCAGCATGACTCTTGGAGGCCCTTCTCCATGTCTCTGGCTTCTCAAAAAGTATTAGTAGAACACAAAATTTTGGTGGCTTTACCCCTTGGAAAAGCTCCCAAGGCAAAAAACTCAACTTCCCTAGTCCCTGGAATACTTGTATGAGGTATTAGCTCCAGAATAGAGTCTCTGAGCAAGGAGAAAACAAGATTTTGCTTATTTGAAGCAGTTTACTTGTCTGTCCCAGGAATTTATTTCCCACTCATACAATTTAACAAGCTCAGTAGATACAGCTGGATTGCTGGCTACAATTAAGATTTAAAGGGATAACTACATTAGGGATTCAAGTGAAGTGAGAAAACTGTTGAAGTAAAGCAGAGGAATTTGACAATAAGGATTGTGGAAGGAGGAAAAAAGACACATGCAATTAGCAGAACAGAAGTCTTTCTTTAGTACATATACAAAAGAATCTCTCCTTGAATATTAAAAGCAGTTTCTTCCCCTACAACTGCTTGATTTGGAAATAAATCCACTTTGTACCATTGCATGGGTTAGACAAATTGATATCATACAGCTGAAAAAAATTCAACAACTTTGTCCAATCACTGTCCAAAATTCTCTACGTTTGTTCTCTGTCAATCTAAATACATTACTGTCATTGCTATTGGTACAGAAAATGTTCAATATCATAGCCATACCTGATTAAGTCAAGAAAGGCATCTGCTGCTGTCACTTGCACAATTTTGCCTTCTCTGTGCATGTTTTCTTTAGTACCTTTCCCAGGGTGGATGATGACCACAATGATTATACCAATCAGTACAGCAATGATCGTAGTGCTCATGTAGTAGACTACTGCTCGGACTCCCATCTTCCCTGATGCTTTACTATCCAGGGCCGCAATTCCTAGTAAATTTAAGCACAGTGACATTCATCTGATAGAGTTGCAAATAAAGAGTATAAACGAAGAATGATGAAAATTGTTTTGTGGGAAGAGTTTAGATGATCACTACATTTAAAGCCACCCAATGTAGGCCGTCCCTCTTTTGCAGTTCACAAAGCTACTGTCTTCCCGTCCCACCCCTAATGCTTGTTGTTACAGAATTTCCTATTACAAGTTACAGCTTTCTGTGCCCTTTCTCGTTCCAGCCTTTTCTTCTTCTTAAAATGCCCCCTTGCTCTTTTTCTTTAAAATTTCAGGTAGTCAATTACTTTCCCATACTTCCTCCGGAGGGCTGTGCCATCTGTCTCAAAGCAGTTCTGATGTTTCCTGCTGAAATCAAGATTTCAAAGTGCAGAACAAAAGAAAAGAGCTCAGGAAAAGATCTCTTTGCTTTATTATCTCCTCCTTTATGGAATAGCCTAATCCCTACTTCTGCAGACTGCCCACGCATTTATACAGATGCCATCTCTGAACATCTAAAATACAATGAACATGGGCCACCTTCTTCTCTGAGTGGAGGAGGAAGCATTTAAAATAGAGTAAGGGGACTGCAGGAATATAAATTACATGGAAATACGAAACTAGAATCATGGCTTGGCTTGGAATCATGTTTCCTCAAATCATTGTAGATGTAATCATACTTCTGCCTGTCTTCTAAAGCAGAAAATACATGCTACTGGAGTTACAGTAAAAGTACTCTAGTCACTGATGTAACTTAGATCAAGGCTTTGTTCCAGGCTCTGACCAAATCTTCAAAGTATAAAACTAATCACATGCCTCATACAAACCCTTTCATTTCAGCTAGTATATGTCTGCCCTTTTGGTAGAAACCATGAGAGCCAAGAAGATTTGTACCCACAAAAGGAATTGCAAAGGGAGACCACTAGACTCACAGAATTGGTTGTCTTATGTGTCCCGTTGCAGTGGAAGAAGAAAGTGTTACTGGTACAAAATGAAATTGAAAATGGAAATCCAACATTTGAAGTACTTGATCCTTCATTTCTCTGCTCAGCTTTTACATGTGGAAAACTGGGTGATAATGTTCACAGGTTCACAGGTTATTCTGAATTGGAAGGGACCCACAGGATCTTCATGGTAAGTTTACATTTATGTTTTGAAGTTCTGTGAGTAAAATGCTTAATTCTAGCAAGTAATAAAAAGTTTTCTTATCGTCACAAACAGGAAGTAGGTCCTGTAGTTCCGTCCTCTTGTTGGTGGATGGAAACTCAGGGCATTTTTTTTAGAGTCTTCAAAATGATGAAATATAAAGAGTGCAAATATTATTATGCCAAACAAAAAATAAAGTTAATAACTTTTAGAGAAATTCAGATCTGTTCTTGAATTGCACATTATTTATCTCTGAAAGCATTTGTCACAGATTTTTTTTTTAAGTAGTGTATTAGTGTGGAAAATAAAGTGAAGTGTAATTTACGAAGTGAAAAAAAGAATGCTTATATATGAGTCCAGTCAATTTTAAGTTCAGTTTACATCCTCAGCATAAAAGGTTAGCCTTTCATGTCTGGAAATGCACAGATGTTGAACAAGTCAGTTCCCAGTATCCTGCCCTTGACAGGTAATAGATTCAGGACCAGAGGCTGAGCACTGTCAGTTTTGGAGGATTCAGACACATATGTGCCTGTGCTTTAATGAAGTCTAACCTTTTTTTTTTTTGTGCTCCACACCTGATACTAGGTTGAGTCTCCTATACTCAAAAAATCTTAAGGAGTTGGTGTAGGGTTGTTGTGGTTTAGAGTGAATATGAATAATATTAAATAAAAAACCAAAAAAACCCCAAAAAACCCACCAACCCTAAGATGCATTTACCACACATATCATAATGCTAACCTGAGACAATAAAGATTGCTGTGTTGAAGGATTAGAGTTTGTGATCCTGGTTTTTTCTTGAACTGATTCTGGGACTGAGTGGTGAACCATGTGCAAATTTTATGTGAGGCAGCAAGAGTCATGTTCTTGTCTTTGTAAGCTGCTTTCCAGCTTGGTTTCCTGTTGTGCACTCCAGCTGT
>WEKX01024753.1:617-16814 GCA_013390025.1 Pitta sordida
GAGGTTTTTTGGGGTTTTTTTGAGAGATGGGTCAGTGGATGCTGAATTTTACATTCAGCCAGAAGAATACACTTCAAGAATAAAGCTTATTGGGCCAAATGAACTGTGACAGTCTGCATAACATGACAGACCTTCCATTTAGCGTTGTTCATCTAGGCTAATTGCTGTAATTAGGAAACCTCCATTACTGTTGGCTCTAAGTGATCATCAGCAGAAATACAGCATCTCAGAATATGAATTTCATGTCTTATACTCTGTAATGCTTTCAATATTGAAATTACGTATTCCAAAAGAGGCAATATTCAAAATTTGAAAATCACTTTTTGTAATACCATTATTCCTAGTTCAGCCTAAGATCACATCTAACCTTTTTTTTGGCAGAATCACTGGATTCAGAAGTTCTCACTCTTACTTTAATCCCTTGGATTAAGGCTGAATCAATGCCCTGATGTGGCCATAGGGAGTTCTCAAGAAACTCAGATGTCCAAGTGCAAGCAAGTAGGTAACCAAATAGAGACCAGAGGTGGAATAAATCTTATTTATTGCAGTCAAATGTTCTGCAATGTAAACCTTGGCATGTATCAAAACTAAGTCATGTGACAAAACATTATACAGCACTCCCTGCTTCCTATACTCTGGCCTCAAATTTGCTGCACATTGAAAATGTATGGAGAAGCAGTCGTTTCACTATTCATCTGCTCAGAATATACAGCTATAGCTGAAGAGTTCAACTAGTTTGTGCATTCAGTGTGATTTATACAGGTAAACTGTTACAGACTAACTCAAAACAGCTAGTATCTACTCACCTTTGTAGTAAAATAAACAATAATCAGAAAGCACAAACCATCGTCTCTTCCATAATCGCATTCCAGAGCTATCCTGAAAGGCAAGAAATGTGATATACTTTTCTTCTAATGAAAGTTAACAGCTTATCCAGTGAGTAGTTTACCATAAGTTTACCTAAATATTATTATTAATTGCAAAACAAGTGGTTTATACTTTAGCAAAAAATTATGCACTATGAAAGATAAGAGGCAAAACATCGAGCTATAAAATAATGAGGGCAGAATATTAAACCTGCTAATTTTCATTAAGTAATTAAACTTGCATCCCAAACAGCATTCAGATTAACCTTATACACACCCAATGCATGTTTTATCTACACAGATTCATACATAATAAAGAAACAAAATATGTTTCTGGACGGCACAAACTCCAACAAGGACTGCATGTAGACCAAAACAAAAATCACTACACAGCTGTGAAATACAACATCAGATTTTAGTCAATGATACCCTATAATTCCACAGTCAATTTCCATATGTTAACCATGCCTAAAAAATAATTTAATAAAATATTCTTTAGGAAATAAAAGAGGTTGCATAATGTGCAAAATTTAATGACATATAATATAGTAGTATGCCTGTGGAGATCTATATATCTATCTATCACTTTGTCAAAATGAGCAATATTTGCATTGAAATTAATCTTAGAAGCTAGTAAAATTGCCAGACTGTAACCTAAGCAAGCACAACTCATTCAGTTCAGGTAGGCTTTGATGAGACCAGCAGCACAGAAACCATCTTGTTTGTGGCTTTAAGGGCTTGCAAGCAGAGGTAGGGGGACAGAAGGAAATAGGATTCTGTCCTGAAAACTAAGGGACTTGGGCAGTGAATGTCAACAGAGCTGAGATCAGAACACTGCAGAATTACATTTCTCCAGGCAGGATGAAATGGGCAGCTGTCAGCAATTTCACTGTGCTGTACATGTAGAATCATACTTGTAAGCCTCAGACTCCAGCTTTCTCCTACTCATCCCTAAACCTTCCTGCTGGATCACATGTGATAACCTGATGAATACTGACTGCCAAATTGGAAACAAGGAAGTATTCTTATATAACATACAGCTTTATTTACTTATTCCACTCAAGGATGTTCTTCTGCCAGCTTAAGAGTTCAAGATGCAGCAGCTGTAGAACTCTGTTCATTGGACAAAATACCATAATCTAGCCTTTGCTGGATATTGGTCTTGGTGACAGCAATGTGTAGTGAATGGGTCCCTGCATCTCACAATTTTCTCCCTTTTGCTTCTGGAGAACAAGAGGCATAAGGGTTGGAATTAAGCCTTTGATCAGGGTAGAGGTGAATAAGCAAGCAGATGGAATAAGGCCTTCACGGCCAACCTCACGTTGAGTGTGTTCTGAGGAAGACCAAGATTAGCACAGCAAGAAGCCAGCAGGATAAAACAGGTAAAATAACCAGACTTAGACACCATGGTTATACCCTCAACATTTAGGCATGATGGCATGTCCATTTATCATTGTTTCCACTTCTGAATCAAACCTGTATGTAAACCTTGGCTTTCACACTTGCTGAGCATGAATTCCTCCTTATGGAAGTTTGTGGGAGTACCCAACACTGTTCTGTGTCACCAGCACTGAGCTTCTGCTTTTTCAGATACTTTGAAGGCACTTTTTTTGTTAGTATTAAGTACATGAACAAGAAACTGGCTCTGTTTGAACCATTTTATGAAAACATGCATACCTGCTTGTGTAGCCAGCCTCTTACGATAACAGGAACATTGGGATCCCTCCTGATAGCCTGTTCCCTCTTTCCAAAGCTATGAACTTTGCCTCCAGACTTCAGAACCTGTAAAGTATAGTGTGGCAGTGATTTTTAACTGTACCGAAACTCATTTCATATTACAAATAACCTCACTACAATAATTCATACTTCATTACACAGTAACAAAGTATTCATATAGCATTTTCAAGGGCAAGTAAACAGGCAATGATATTTACAACACAGCAAAGTCAATCTTCCACTTTCATCAACACATTAGTACCAGGATGGTCTGCCAACTCCCAGCTGAACAACAGCAGCATTGATGTGTCAAGTCAGAAAGGCAGAGCTATGGAAGTTTTAGTGTGCCTGGGAAGTACTTTAGAGAGCTGCATGCAAATCTCTCTCTGCAACATTTTAGAAGCCTATTACATGCATTGGATTTTGTGCAGATGAATCCTACTCTTGCTCTTCTTTGTTTGGGGTTTTTTAGTTGATTTTATTTTTCTTTCCTGTTTAAACTAAAGCATCAACACCTTAATAAAATGCTCGGACTTCGACCCTGCAAACCAAAGGAGAAGACAGAGTGACGCTGCTAGGGAAGAGACCTAGACAAGTAAACAGAAATCACAGGGACTAGGTAATGATTTGTGTTACTGAAGCCTTGGTTTTGACTCACATGGGCAAAACTATTTCAAAAACAAACAAAAAGTCCATCCATCTGTGAAAAAGTGAGAATCTCTGGATGAATAATTTGCCTTCTTTTCCAAGCTCAGCACAGTTTTCTCCTCCAACTGCTTAAGGAACCAGAAACGCACAAACTATCCTTACAGTTGCTCTTGACATCTCCAAGAAAAGAGTTGTCCAGATTCCTTACTACACTGTCTCCCTCTTTAAAGTATTATCTCAGCTCATCAGGGTACAGATGGTCTGTGAGCTGCAGACAAAGAGCAGCTCTGGAAACAAGTACATTTGTTACACACAAGGGATACAATCAGAAAACTATCTCAACATACTGCTCCTGCCAGTCAAGCAACACCTGGAGTAGAAGACAGCATATACAGTAATGCCTCACGACTTCACTGCTCACCATTCAGAGCTCCAATGCATCACGGTGGTTTTTCCCCCCAGCTTTACCTTGTTTACTGTATTTACCACTACTTCGCAGATTTTGCTTATCGCAGCATCTTCCTGGAACCAACACCCTGTGAAATTCCAGGGAATACTGTATAATAATAAATTCTTCTAGCAATATATACTTTAAATGGAGTCAGTTAATTTTGAGGCCAAGCTTTACCAACCTGTGCTAAATTTCCTGTCTTAATGAAGAGGTAAGATAATAGCAGGAAGACAAAAACATGTCCTTCTTCTTCTTTGGTGCTAGAGCATATAAAACAGAGCATATAAAATAGATGCAGCACTTGTAAGGAGTGACTAAAGGGCAGATTTTACCATGTAGTTTCCCCAAGGTGTGTCCCTCGGGAAGCAGCATCATGCTTCCAGCTCTGCTGAGGAGCCAGGTGAGCTGCATGTCATGGTCACCTCAGCGAAAACACCTGACATTTAGGTGTCAGGAAGAACGCCAAGTATGGGATTTTCCCTAGGTGTGACACTTCACCAGACAGCTTCTTCCTTACAGTAGCCTCTAACTGAGAAGCAAAGTTACTAATTTAATTTAAAAATGTTTCTTTTTTTTTTTTTTAACTGGACATTCAAAAAAAATGTAGACAGACATTTATTTGGAAGAGATTTTCTAAACAGTAAAAAGGAAGACTGTATCTTTGTCAAAATACACAAATACATACATACAAAAGAAAAGGTAACTTTCAATCTGGAGATAATTTTTTTTAAAGTTTTAAAAATCCACAAAAGAACCACCTGTTTAAGTCAAACTCATTCAAAAAAACTCAGCGTTTCGCTTACAGATGAAGTTATGAATCCTTTCAGTATCTCTAAGAAGATGATCAAAAGTCCCTATTTTTCAGAGAGAAAAACCAGAAAGTCTCAGAAAATCCTGCTGTTAATTTTGAGCATTCACATACATCATTCATTTACTTCTCCTATGCGTTACCCATAACATGCTCTCAAAACTCAGACAGTAATAAATACATTACACTACTATTCTTTACATTTTTGAATTGGCCCTAGGCCTGTGTAGCACTATAACATTTGGAAGCTTCCACTCGTATTACCAGAAGCTTTAATAGACTAAATTCCCAATGTACCTTACTTTCAATCTGAAACAGATCTTTATTCTTCCATATCATTAACTTTTAATCAATATAAATTGCTTTTAATATGGTTAATCATGTAAGTGAATTGGCTATGAACAAGCAGGTCTTTGGGGCAGAGTACAATTGTGGTTTGTCAACATGCCTTTTTGCTTTTCATTCCCTCTGTCCCATGCCCCTCAAATGTCAAGGGTGGATTGCATTGGTCTAATGTCTTCAGATGACATAGCTCCTCCATCAAAATTGTGAGGCCCACCACAAGGATCTATATGCATTTCTGCAGAACTGCTAATCTCAAGTGCCTTACAAAACAGAGCAATCATATATTTACACGTGCATGACATTTTGGTAAATACAAGCCTCACTTCGGCTTTTTTCTTTTTATTCTTTTCAACACCCTCCTCTTGTAGCATTGCAGCATTGACATTGTTGGAAAAAACTGTGAAATTCTTGTTCCAGAGAATTACTTTTTATTTCTGTTTTCTTCAATACAAGTTCAGACTTGAACACTGCAATAAGCACGCCAGAAGTCTTCCACTCTTTCATGTTAAACTGAGAAAGACAAATCTGCTGTACATTTGGCAGCTTACTTTGCCCTGCTCCACCCAAAATGTAGCAGGTCTTGCTGTCAACTTTCTGCACAAGAGTCAAGTGGAAAGTCATGTACCTGTTCCTGCCCTTTCTCATTTCGTACTACTCCAATGTGCATAGGTCTACATAAAAAAAAAAAGTTTGAATTTGTCCAGGATTCCAGCATTATGCATACACTAACCCGTGACACCACTTGCAGGATTCAATTATGAAAGCATTTAATAAAAGGCAATAATTAGCCATGGGTAGGTAGAGACTTTTACCATGAACATGTCTCTGACTTCATGACTGTGCCTCACGTCTGCAACTGGGAATTTAGTCTTTGAAAGAACAATCATGGAATTCATGGAAGAAAACATTCAGAAATAGATTAAGGGACCTAATGAAAGAAGGACACAGGTTTTACAGCCTTTTTTCTTATTGCTAGTTCACTTGAATTAATTATGTGTTAAGGTGTGAAGGAATTCAACAGATCTTGCTTCACTGAAAGGGAGGACTAATTTCAAGCTGAGAAACACATGCAATGATGAAACACAGCGCACATAAAAAATATGTTAGTTCTCATAAATAAAACTCCAGTATTTCTTAAGGGCCCACAGCAGGATGGATCTTATAAAAACAAACCTGGTGGAGAAGGAAAGTACAGTTAAACCCTCTGCTAAAGCTCTGTTCTAAGTCTAAAGCTGCCATGTATCAAAAAAATGCCACACCTGGAAGCCTTCCAGAAGGATGTGTGGCCACATTTATCCTGGACTGCAAATAGAATAGAAGCAGAAACCAACTGAAGTTTTGGGAGGAGACTGGATATTCTCCAAACTGTGATGAAAAAAGCATTACCCTCACCTACAGCTGTGCAGTTCTGACATCCCCAGTGAATCAGGCCTGAGCATGTGAGTGGTCCTGTGAGTTGCATCCAGTTACCATTTTGATCTCTGGTTATATCAGTGCACGTGTGTGACAAAGGGAAGGAGCAGTTGACAGAGGATGTACATTTCTTGGCAGAAGTGCAATCCTGGGTAAGTTAAAGCCAACTGTGTCACTGGAGAATTCCCCTTCTTAAAGCAGAGTATCAAGTTCCCTGTAAGTTTGCTTGTTCTAGGAGTGAAAAAAGAGCCTTCTCCCTCTAATGTCTCTAAGGTTCAATAAAAACAAATCAGAGTAAGGAGAATAAATACAGTAAACACAAATCCCAATGTACTTTGCTAAGTTCAATGGCTAGACTATCAAATAGAAATGTATTAAGTAATTCAGGTAATGTACCAAGCTCACTGGTTTCAATGATAATTTCATCTATCACTTTTAAAAGATAAATATATTCGTGAGATTTGACATGACAGTCTTTGTATTGATGCAATAACTTATACACTGTGGATCTCAAAAAATACTGTTTTGAAAAATGGGTTTTAGCTTTTCATGAAATTGTTTGCATCTTCTCCAATATTCTCCCAAGCACATCAAAGGATTAGAAAGCTATTCCAACTCAACAAAAATACCTTTACAAGTAATCTGGCAAAATCCATTCTTCACCTCAATTACATGAGAGGCTGCTCCCTTTTGCATTTAAGGGGGGAAAACCCAAAAAAACAAAATAACAAAAAACCTCCAACAACCACAAAAACCCGAGAAGTTTAAGAACTGCAGGAAAAGGTAAGAAATCTCTCTTATTTGTGTTAATTCTTCCAGTATTGTTTTGTTTCTTTTTATCCACCCACAACAATTCTTACTATCCTGTAATTTACTATAAGGTCAAGCAGCTTTAAAACAGCTGGTGACACTTCAAGTACATCACTTTCTTATTTTTTCTGCAATAATAAACACAGGTCCTTCGTCAACGACAAAGGATAGACTTTTCTATTTTTAAACATTATGTGTGTAAAATTGGTGCCTGCACTTTTTGTATACTGCAGTGATGGCAGAAAAGATTTAAGTTATTACTAAGAGGATGAACAGCAGTAAGGGTTCATGGAAAAGTAAGAACCACAGTTCCTGATAGTTTGCAGCATTTCTTGCCATATACACTGGACTATCAAAAACTTACTAAAACACTTGTATTACATATACTTACTTCCATTAGTAAGAAGACTCCCAAGTTTTCCACATCACAATAATCACTGTTTTTCAAATTACTATTCAACACTATCATGTGGGTATACAGCGCTTCTAAAAGTGCTGTAATAGTGCTGTTACACCTGTATACAGCGTTGTAAAAAGATTTCTTCTTGGGTAGAAGTTATTACCTCTTCTTTGAGGCCTTACTAGATTTCTACGTTAAACCCACAGCCATAGTAAAATCAGTGTTATAAGAGTATTGGATTTGAAGTGAGTGAAGTTGTAATCAACAAGCTGAAACAACAGCTTTTTCCTTTACCTTAGAGCCAGGTTTTGTATCAACAGCAGATGTAGTTACTGCAGTGGATGTTTCGCTGACCATGCTTGAAGGTCTTTGGTTTATTTGTTGTTTGGACATAGATGAATTCTGTCTAGAAAACAAACAAAACCAGATTATTGAAAGCACATTTCAAACAGTCAGCTTTGCCTTTTTTATATTTAAGATTCACACTGTGTAAATGAATGACAGGCTAACAAAACATTTCCCATGTATCTGCAACTTCCTTTGCACCACTCCTGTTATTTTGGTGTCAGGTCTTTCTCAAGCAGGTGCTGCAAATGATGATTCATATTTGTCTATGCATCAGCAGGAAAAAACCTGCCAAATCGCCTGCAAACCCAATAGAGAATCCAGGTATAATAAGGAGTGCTCAGAGAGGATAACGCTAATGCAGAGGAACTAAATTGTGCCAAATTTGGAGACTTGGCTACGAATATGTAAAAGAGCAAATAATGGGGAGGGAAGGACAGGAATCTGCACTTTGCAATAACAGACTTCTTATTTAAAATCCAAGTGAGACCAGTCTCCTGTTAGATCTTTCACTAACTTAATGCTCGATCTTTCAATCTCTCCAAAATATGATTTATATCAGAATCTGAATTATTAAAATAAATAACTTTTTAGTGAAATGGTGCAATTCACGGCAGATACTGTTATAAATACGTAACTTCTGAGTCATATTAAGATTCCAGAAATCCTGATAACTAGCTGAGATATGCATTTAAAGCATAGGACAGGTCAATCCTACCCGAAGAACCTGTTCAACAAGTAAGAAACGAGAGGATAAATGGAAGGGCAAAATCTTGTCGAATCCCATACGCAAGTTGTGGAGAGAAGCCTCCCAGCCATGCTCAACATCAACTTGTGAATTTAAAGCACAGGTAGCATTTACAAAAATTATTAATGACATAATTTAGCAAATTGTATTTTAGGAACAAGTAGCAATAGAGTAACATCAGAAAACAAAATAAAACAAATAAGCAACAACCCGTGATTTTCCTTTTTCCGTCTCGGTAAGTCACCAAAGGCATTTATTAAAAAAAAAAGAAAAAGCATGACATACAAGCCACAACAGACATGGTTGGTGCTACCACTGAAATTCAATCCAGTTCTTAATATAACAGAGACCTGAGTAATTCTGAGCAGCTATCACTCATCAGAACAGAAGAGTTTGTGATTGTAGTAGCTTATTACAAGGTTTAACTGAGGATAAGGTGTTTGACCACTGTTCTTCCTTGTTTGCAACATGAACAATTACCTGTCCAAAAGCTTTTAGAGGTGATTTGGTGTCAGGGAATGCACATTTTTCCATTTCTGGCCACGGAGTTTCAATAAAGCTTTCAAGCAACACAATTTGGTCCTATTTTCTTTATACCTTGCTTATCTGTTGCATATCCCTTCTTTCTAGATTTTATAGATAAGCTCAGGTCCAAGATATAAAAACAAACTACAACAAGACCCTAAAATTCCTGGCCATCCTTTAAAGCAGGAGAGCTTCATAGTATCATTTTAGTCAATGTGTCTCATCTCTTATGGACCAGGCATCCTACTTCAGCCTTTAAATCAGTTATAGAAACATACAGTTTCAGCAAAAAGCACATTAAGACACTTCCCATATACAACACTGAACTAAGCAATTTCTGTCTTGCTCCTTCCCACTTCATAAACTTTCAAGACAGGGAGAAAATGCAGACATAGAATATGCCTGAATCCTACTTGCCTTCTCCAAATATCTATTTACCAAAAAGTTCCATTTCACAACTAAACCAGGAGTAGGTATTTCAGTGAGGGAGGGCTAAGAGGGCCAATGGCATCAGGAACNTTCAACTTTAAAAATAAGTGACTACAGCATTAACTGTGCATTCAGAGTTCAATATCACTATTGCCAGAGATGTCTGATAATATGTTATCCAAAATACTCCATTCTGTCTTCTTAGTGATGGTTTTTGAGTATTTTTAGGCTAGTTTTCTTACTGCCTCCCCCAAGTGTGTGCATAAGCACACAGAGTTGCAGTAGGTACATTCAGAGCTCTAGTACCGTGTAAATTTTTTTAAGTACTTAAAAATAACACTCTATATAGAAGCTCCTGTCAAGCAACTCCCTGCTCTACTTAAACAGCACTAGTATGTCTACAGAAATCACATTTATCAGCTAAAAGAATTACATAGCCAATATTTGGGTTATTAAAAAAACCCCACCAACACAGAACAACAACAATAAAGAAAACAACTACAGCAGTGGCCCGTATTAAAAATTCAATACTCATGAGAGAACACATTCCTTTGCTCTAAAGGATCATAAAGGTCCATTGACTTGGAAGATCTACAGCACGTTAAAAAGTTTATTTGGTTAGATCACATATGATGCAATAACATAGTGTCAATCTACTTTTAATACTAATAAATCTCGTAATCAGCTAGATAAAAAAGTAACTGTCCTAGTGTTTATATACATGTAATCCTGGCACATATTTATTTTGGGGTTGTTAGGGTTTCCTCTTTTCTCTCCACTTGATATTTTTGCTGCTATAGTAACCAAATGTAATAGATAAAATAAGATGGCTCTCTACCCAGAGGCGAGACACTGGTTTTATCAGTCACACAAAAACAGGCAAGAAAGAGGATAATACCCATTGAACTAAGCACACTACATTTATTTCCTCCTATATGTCTACATTTATGTTCAGGCGTTCTCTTTTTTTAAAGTATAAAGTAATATCTTCTCATTTGCAAACACACTACTATGGTAAATACATATATCATTTAGCTCCTAATACACAACTACTTGTATTTAACACAGATACCATGAGTTACATGGCTGCACGTGCCTGATTCTTCCTTTCTCTACACAATTAAATACAGAACTGTTATTTAAAGAAAGGAGAGGGGAAATTTAAATATTATATACATCTATCCTAAGAAATTCTATCATAGATTTTTTTTGAGAAAAACAAGGTGGTTAACTAAAACCTGCCCAGCAGCCTCGTCATTAATTCTTGTTTTTCCATTGGCTATTTTGGAAAGGTGCCTTTGTGGATTAAGAGTTCATTAAAAACACAAGAAGTACAGCACAGAAATCAAGAGGCAGTTGTGAAGTGGAGGAAGGTTACCAAAGAGGCTTCCCATACAGCACAATGCTCAAATTATTCAGAGGTGATCCTAAAAACTGAGACCAAGTCAATAGATAACTAAAATTAATATGAAGAAAAACTGAAATGCTTGAAGGAATAGATAGAAAAATAATCTTCAGATAAGAATAATGAAGTGCTAAGATGCCAAACTGAACTCAGTGTAAACAACAGAAAAATAATTCAAAGGAGGAAGAAATGAAAAACACCTCTGCAGCTTTGGCAACATTGGCAAGGAAAAAATGTTTTTAAACCTAGGCACAAGGAGTAGCAGCAGCCAAAGTATGTTAAGAATTATTAGTAAAGGAATAGGGAAGGAAAAGCACATTTAAATTATAACAAACAATGAGCTCATATGCTGAATACTGCATTCACCTACAAGCAATCACTCTATTAGAAAAATGACAAATCTGAAAGTGACACACAAAAAAGTTGGCTCTCAAGCACAGCTAGTGAAATGTATAGAACACAAAACCCACACCAGAAGTGACCAAAGCTGCTAAAGTTAGAAAAAGAGGCAGGGATTTGACAGTGGTCCCAACTAAGAATGTTTTAGGAAACAAGGAATGACTAATCACTATTCCTTAAAAAACCAACAAAAAAGTCTAAATAAGAACAACTTTATGAAGAAGGAAGAGCATAAGGATCAAAAGATAAGGTAATTCAAAATTCACAAGTCCCAGACAACATGGTTTTTGTCCTCTGGTTACAATGGAGTTAAGGAAACCACATTTAAGCTTAAAAAGCATAATGGATGTGATACTGCTTAAATACCTTGGGAAATGAATAGTGAAATACAGTCTCAGCTCTCTACTGAAAGTAAACAATTCACATTTGATCCAGAGAAGTAAGGGCATGTGGTTCACAACTGAGTCAATCAAACTGGGATTACATCATTTATTGATGTAATTTTCCAAAACTTGTTTTCAAATCTTTTTGTCAAAACACTGCTTCCAGGATGAGGAATGGCCAGAGCAGTCCCTACGTTCATCATTTCTAGATGACTACAAATTAGTTTTTTGATGTTCAAAGTGTCCTTCTAAATAGGTATGTTTGTTGCACGCTGAAGAAGTTTGTGCTTACTTCTCCCCACTAGCTCTCAGTCAACATCTGGTGACAACTCCTGACTTTGGGTCTAACCTCAAATTAAAATCAACCTACCAATAATAAATCACATCACAACAACACTGAAGAAGAAATCTCCTTTTATGAAACCCTTAAGAGTGCTACTAGTTCAGACAGGATTCTTCAGCTATAAGAAAAAATACTCTTAGGTCAAAGGATCCCACAATTGACAGTTTTCACAGACCTTGTCAATCCAAACTGCCTTTCTGACTGAGTCCTGTTTATGGAAGGCATTTCATCACAAGATATGATCTACACCACTTATTCCAAACTAAAACACAATCAACAACACTGATTCTAAGAAATCCCTCATGCCTGAAGGAAAAGAATGAAAATGTGCCATAGCCATATTAGGATCCCTGGGCCTAAAGACAGGGAGGTACTAACAGCCCCTTTGGTTTCAGCAGAGACATCCACATGTGTTGACAGCATCAACTGACAGGAACTCAGATATGACCAAGCTGACCAGCGCCTTTGTTAAACACTCCACCACCGCTGCACAGAAGTTGTACAAAACTAAGGAAACCAGAGCAACCCACACATTGAAAGAGGCATTTTAAAGCAATTTTAACTGACAGATTAAAGACACTGAATTTTAAAAATACTCTACGGAGTTCAGGTCAACAATAAAGCTCAGAGAAATGTTCTTGCATAGCCTGTTTCCTGAGCTACAAACACACATTCCTCTCTATATGCCTCCAGTCATTCTCTCTCCTTTCAGGATAAAAAACAACTCTATATTAATTCTACTACAGTGTAAAATATTTCCAGTTTTTGGTACCATCTCAGAGCAAGTAACTGAAGTCTACAGATGCCTGTTCATCTGATTGCACTCCAAATAAAAACCTTCATCTTTCCTCAAAAAAAGTTTCTAAGATACATAAAAGATCATTAAAACCATGTGGCACTAGCAAGTACTACTTTCAATTCTGCTTTTAGTATGTTATCTGCTACCATGATTGCGAAACAAAAAACTGTGACTAACCCAGGCAGGCACTCCAAGTTCTATTCAAATATCTATTTTCCAGTACAAATGTACAAATTTCAATTTGATTGAACCTTCACAACAGACAAATTGAAATAAATTATTGTATGGAAGTTGGAACACTGATGCACAGTGGCTGTTGTCCATAGTGGTGGCGAGATTTATTTCATTGCAACATAACTGTTCACCTCACTAATGAGTTGGAGCAGGTTGTTTGCATAATTGTAATGAGACACCTCTCAGAGCACCAAGTCACCTGCATATCACAGAACAGCTGAGGTCACCTCCAGCTCAGCAGCCATCCCATACTTTAAAAAACAGGCCTTCAAACTTAAACAGGCCTCTCCCTAAATGTTGTATTTCATGCTAGTTCTCAGCAGGCACCTTAACATAGGATTGGCTTTGGGCCTTGCTTTGGACTGGGGGGAGGGCAGATGCTCAGTTCAGTGGGCAGGGGGTTTTGCTGCTAATGCTGTTTTTAGTTGCTTGGTCTGTTTTTTAAACTATTTGAGAACCTCTTCTCAGGGCTGAATCAGAACCTCTGAGCTCTACAGTCAGGCTCAACCTCTTCCCTCTCCAAGTCCACAGTAGAAGACTTTGACAGAAAGGGCTCAGTCTCCTCGAAGTCCTGTATAGCCCTCCTTTCAGCCTCGCATTTCTTGATGCTGAAACTGCTTTGAATTACATGTAATTCTGTGGCATTTTAATCAGACAATGAAGATTAAATATGCTGGAAACTAATATATTTTATGCCATTTCTCTAGAATAAAGAAGGGCATCTAATCAATGTAGAACATCTTAAACATAAGAAAACCAAGGAATCTATGGAAACTAGTAGTATTTTTTGTGTATTTCAATTTCAGTACATATTTTCTGGTTGGCTGTAAAACCATTTTACATATATGTTCTCTGTATTTGATAATTATACAACACGAAAGCATAATTGTTTAGGTATCCTGTGTATACTGTCTTTTTTCTTTGTTTATTTTTGGGCTTGTTGAGTTTTTTTAAAGATTTGATAAAGATTTTCTCTGAAGCCATAGCATGGAACAGCGCTAGAATCAAAAACATACTATCACAATGGGAAGGTAAAATTTCAAGCATAAATCTCAGTGATATTTTTATTAAAACACAGGAAGAACTGTCAATAATCTAAATCTATTGTGGGTAAATGTGTTACTGTTTTAGATCTCTTGATATGGGTATGTAACTACTTACTCTTCTCGCAAAATAAATTCAATATTTTCTGGAGAAACCTGTCCTGTCACAGGATGTCTAAATGACGTGGTCTGCTGATTATGGCTGAAAGAAAAAAAAAAAAAGAAAAAAGAAAAAAGGAAATTAATATTGCTAAACTCAGTAAAATATGATCTCTAAAAGGCAAAACTATTTATATTGATGCTTTATTGCTCTACTCCAGAAATGAAATATATTTCTGAGGTACTTTTCAAATCTGAAATGTTTTCAGCTCCTTCCAGTGTTCTTGTTGACTTTGCCAATGGCACACTCTACCATTTAATTATTAGACAGGTTAATGGTTTAAAAGTAAACTAGTTGCAATCCTCAGTTAAGATGAACTTGAATTTAAAATAATTTACACCTAATTGTTACCAGATTATTTAAATATAACACAACACAACATATAACAAATTTCTGATTTATGTTTCTGTAAATTTCACAGAAGACAACTGGCAAATTAATTTGAAATCCTGCTGGATAACATTTTACACAATTTATATTATTTAATGAGATCACAGAGAGATTATGTGGAAGCCATTTCTTGTTGTTGTGGGGTTTTTTTCCTCTAGAATGGCATTTCTCCCATGATTTTTCTTAACACTTTTATGCAGAGGACCATATATAACCTCAGCTGTACGGCTGCATGGTCTATATAAAACAACATAATTTAGTATTTCATGCGAGTTGAATTAAAATTGGGATTTTCTATGAATTTTCCCCTCAGAGTTCTATTTAGATGCTATGCTCCCCTTTGTGAAATATTGATATCCATTAAAGATAAATATTCTACCTGTGTATCTACACTCAGAATGCAAAAATATGGAATAAAGAAAGCTTATTTCCCTATCAACTGGTAATCTCCTCTCAAAAGCAAATAACTTCAATTAATTGTATAGAAAACATAAGACAATTTCTGTGGAATCTCATATGTACTAAGTACTTCATTCTGCAATGAACAAACAACTCTACAAAAATCACAATTTTTAAAGAAATAAGAAACTGGTTTCAGATCTTACAGTTTTGATCCTGCTGTCTAGCATAGCAGGATGTTACCCCAGAAACAGAGTAAGGCATAAAGAAACATTTTGAGGTTTCAAAGCAACAAAATTCCTATGAGATAAGACTCTTTCTGATGAGTTAGGGACAGCTACAAAT
The DNA here is from genome assembly GCA_013390025.1 of Pitta sordida. NCBI lineage: Eukaryota > Metazoa > Chordata > Aves > Passeriformes > Pittidae > Pitta > Pitta sordida. Next base: position 16,022 of record WEKX01024753.1, read on the forward strand.
CAAACAGCTCATGCAGTCATCACATTCCAATGTAAATAGCTCAGGACATGCCTCGATTTAAAGAATAAAACTAAGCAAACCAAAACCAATCAACCAACCAAATAATGAAAAAACCCCAACAATAACAAAAATCACATTAATTTTTCATACTAAGTTCCACTTGGGCCACAAACACCGGAGGATGTTTGGTGTGTGAAAAACTTTTTGCCCCTTTGCCAATATGTCTTGTTACAGGAAGTCAGATATAAGGAACCCATATAATAACATTTCCAAAGATAAGCTGAAAGCTGAAACAACTTGTGCAGCACCAAAAGGACTTCTTCTGGCCTTGTCTATTAGAAAAATTCTCATTCTAAAGCCACTGGAAAGTGTGAACAAGACATTGGGTCACCAACTATCCCATGGCATCAGGGATGGTGAGAACTGACCTCTCGTGCAGCTGTGGGTTAATAAAGGACCTTTGCAGTTCCTAACTCCTCTGTTTGCCCATGAAATCAGAAATTCAGAGAAAGCATTTCCAGTAAGCACTCACTGCTAACATCAACAAAGCAGCCAGGATCCGTTTCCTCACAAAAATACGGAGGAGTATTGCATTCTAAAGAAGGATTTTTATGTAAGTTTATATGTTACTTTTTGTTCTACGGCCAACAAAAGAGACAGAAACTTGCAGATGTTTTCAAAGAAGATATTAAAGAAATTACGGCACCAATAATTAAAGTACATGTTTGTCACACAGTCCAGTTTTAAGTTGAAAGTCTTTCCTTTTAAAACAGGCTTGAAGCAGTCTGTTTAA
>WEKX01024753.1:18620-67342 GCA_013390025.1 Pitta sordida
CACAATGAGAGCAGTCAAACATTGGAAGAGGTTGCCTAGCAAGGTTGTGGAATCTCCATCCTTGGAAACATCCACATTGTGGCCAGATAAGGCTCTGAGCAACCAAACCAAATTTTATAAGCTGTTTCCAACTTTGAAGCTGGCCTAGCTATAAACAGGATGGGCTGGATGGGGTACAGAGGTTACTTGTATAATTATTCTCTTCTATTATTCTCTGAAAATATAATCTAATTTGTACAATACCTTTGAAGCTTTCCCAGTATTTAAATAGACTTATTACAAAACTATTAGCAGTACCTTTTCATTAGAATGAGAAAAATCCAATCATTAGATTTTTAGGTTATGATTTTCTGTTGTTGCTTACAAGTCCCTTACATGTTTGCATAATAGTGATACCTGTTTACACAACATCAATAACAATAACATTGCCAGTGAGAGTGATCTAGTAAACTTGTTGCAGAGCAAATTTTCTTATTTCCAAGCACAGACAAAGATCTGGCACAATTTTTGTCCAGACACATTAGCTAATCAAGCCGCACAATCACCTGTATTTCCTCCAAATAGCAATTGCTGGATGTGTTCCTACTGCCCAGAAACAGGTACAATAAATGTGCCTCAATAAAAGGATACGATATGCTGCTCTACTCTTCATGCCCCTTTTATTCTTTTTTTTCACTAAAGAAAAAGTTAATAGCCTCAACAAAACTGGGAAAGCCTTATGATGCTTCACCATCTGAATTCTGAATGCCCTGTGACTTTTATTAGTACACATTTGAAATGCCGAGTTAACTTTTCTAGCAACATTACAAATTTGCAGTGTGGAAAAATATGGCACTTTTTCCTAATAACCATGTTTTAATCCTAAAAGGTTCGTATTATTCTGAATTTTGTGCAAATACTGATCAAATACTGACAAATACTATTGAGCCACCAAACCAAAGCAAGTATAAAAACACGGGAAATCTACACAAATATGACATTCATCAGCACTTACCACTACCAGCTTTATCAAATTACACTACAGACTGTCAGAAGTAATTCTGACTTTCAAAGTTACAGAACACCACTTCCCAGGCTTGCTGCTGGTTTGTAATAATAGTTACGACTCAGATTCTTCACAACTGAGTCACAGTTTACATGTAATTTCTTTCAACACAAATTCTATGATTTCACAGCATGTGTACACAACACTCACCAACACAAGAACTGACAGTCGCCCACTGTCTTAAGTCAGATGTACCAAAGCAATGTAGAAAGACTCAGTATCTTCAAGATGTAAACCAAATTAAAACATGTGGGTAACCTGACCCCCATGCTTGAGCAGCCAGTGTCACTTCTAAATTAGCCCTGGGTTCAGGGGTGAGGTGTGGAACCAGATAACCTCACCAACTGGAAGTTGTTATGCTCCTGCTGAGCGGATGGGAGTGCAGATGGACAGATCGATATCCTTCGATAGCACCCTACTGCTCACCATCCAAACGTAGCCTGAAACATTGCTCAGGTACTCACTAAGCAAGTCTGTAAATTTAACACTGCCTATCATTTGTTGGCACTGAACTAACCAATAGTATGATGAAATTTAACTGGTTTAAACACAAGAAAATCACAAAATTACAATCCAGTCTCCAGTTCTATAGTATAATTGGCACCAGCGGGCACTTTTGCTTGCATGGATACTTCTGCAGAACTTATAATTAACATGACTTCATTTCATTTTGTATCTGAGTCAAAGCCAAGCTCTAATTATTAATTTTCGGACATGACTGATGCTGATGACCTTTCATTTGAAGTCAAGCAAGCTTATAGATTGCCTCTGGAGTAATTTAAATGCCCAGGCAGATGAACCTTCAAATGTGTGAATCAATTATTGATTGACTCAACGCACATTAACAACAAATTTATAAGTTTCAAGAAAAAATCATGTTGTCATTGGACAGACTATCCTGTAAGTTATTACCGTATTTATTTTCCAGATAGGCTGACTCCTTTATCACTACCTGCAAGACGAGATAAGCATAAAGCCCTTTGTGCTGAACACCCCAAATGGTGATGACAGTTATGGCTGTGTTCTCACTCTTGTATGAGAATTTCAGTTATGGTACAGCCAACAGAAGAACTTGTACAGAGAAGAACTGCTGTTCAGCCAGCGAGTTGCTACTCCTAACAGAAGAAAGTGCTGTATTTAACCAGGCAATGAGTCAGGCATAGTTTGCTTTATTTTGTAACGTATTTCCGAAATATATTAATAGCTTCAAAATAGTTTCAGTCCTGCCTACTGATTATTTTTTTGATATTAGCTTTTAGAATTGGTTAGAACAAGTATCAGTAAATAGTCAAAGAAAAGCAATGCCCTTAAAGCTCTGCAAGTAATATTATTGGAAGAAAAATGAAGTACAATACAGAAATAATTTGGAAAGATTAGGAATAACACCAACTAATTCCATCACACAAGCAAAAGCACCCACTACAAGCTGCATGCACACAAAACTTCATCTTTTCAAGGCACTGAACATTATCCACAGTTTAAAATAGTAAAAGTATCTCCTTAGAGTAGCTGTAAAATCCATGCCCCACAGTAATCAGTGGCTAGGAGGCTTTCATGAAGTCTAAATTTCACCCCCTCTGTATAATCAACATCTTAATTGAGGAACTATTGCACAAGAATCACAGAGTGAAAGTGATTCTTTCAAATCTTACATCCCCCTGAGAATTCACAAGTGTTTAGTTGTTTAATTAGGATACAATTCTGTGACTATCTTGAGTCGCTATATCTGTGACTACCGTCAGTCAACACATGAGCCTGTGCTTATAAAGACATATAAAGCGGACAAGCTGGTCTGACATCAGATTGTATCATAGTTTCAAACTCTTGTCTGCACACTGTTACAAGAAATGAAAATAACAGTAAACTGAGTCATGCTCACACATAGTGTCATCCTTGTACCCAGTTCACTAATGATGAGGTTAAAAGAGAACCACAAGTTACTTTGGAACTGAAAAAACTGCTTTTTTCCTGTCTTAATGAACTACCAAATTTATACTATGCAATAGTAGTATCAGCAGGAAAGATTTTGTTAATGAATAATGCTTTCAAACACAGATCTAATAAAATAACTGTAAGCTAATATGGAAAATGCCACAGAATCACTACAAGTACTTTCAGTCATTAAAAGTACTGATAAGCAGATGAATACACTATCATCACAGGATCAACACAGATTTCCATGAGTAATACAAGCTGAAGTCATCTGCTGATTCACAAATCCCTTTGATGCGTATCATGAGACTCCATCAGGATTTTATTAGCTCACAAAAAATACATCCAGAGAACTTGAAATTAAGGGGGGAAAGCCTGTTAGAGTCTTGAAAGCAAGGAAATCTTTAGAAAAGAGGCATTTGATTCTATTTCCTTACTTCTGCAGTTTAGAAAAATTACAATCCCTGTCTTCAAAATAAAAAAGTAAATTAAAAAACTCTCTGATAACAGCAAACTAAAATTAGAAAGGTAAAAGATCAAGTTATTGTACCACATCATCTTAATTTAGGCTTGGAGCCCACTAAAGACTGTTCCTTTCTTTCCCACTAAAGTATTTGAAGGTAGTCAGGTGATTCTCCATAAACCTCCAAAACAAAATGCAGTGCCGTCAAAACTATCTATCTTAATTAATTTGGAACTCTGATATCTAACAAAAACGATCTTGACTATTAGTGACAACAAAATGTCACTAATGTCACAAAGTAAACAGCAGACCTCATAGGTTGTATATTCCTTATAGATATCATGTGAATATCTAAGACAAAACTTGAAAGTTTGAAATAGAAACAGGAATAGAAACATAGTTTAATTTAGATACTGGTGATTCATGCATACATCTATTTGCATGCATACATATATACATGTATATGTGTATCTGGGATGTACACACACACACACACACACCCCCTTCTCATCTCCAATACTGGCACAGATGTTTCTGCAATGATGTGAAATACTTGGGCTTCCATAGGATTAAATGGTTGGGACAAATCGCCCCGACAGCCCAATAGATGCAGAAACTCCTTACACAGATGGAGTCTGACAGAGGCTTTCTTGGGGAAGGCAAGAATGTTATGGAGGTTTGTTTGGTTTTCCACCAGACGCCATGGGTGTTACAGGAAAGCAGCAACTTCACTTTTCCCAATACTTAGTTGTCTTCTACTCATAGAACAGCATTTGCCCTATAGCCTTTCACAAGAAGAAAATGATGGAACCACATTATAGGAGCAGAGCTGCAGAAGAGTTCTACAAAAAATGCTGCCATAAATGGATCCTAACACAAGGAAACACCATGTAGAGAGCAATACGTCACATCATTTATTTCTTCTGGATCTGGTACACAAACTAAATTAATAAATTCATTTTCCAATAAAAAAGAAAGTGGTGATACCATTAAGTAATAAAATTAAAATACCCTGGGTAGAAGCAGCACTCATATTCCAATATGGTCCACAATTTAAAAAGTTTAGTGAGGAAGAATTGCCACAGAAGGACACTATTTTTGAAAAATATTTAAGGGAAGCTTTACACAAAATACTATACATGTTGAATTTTAAGCCATAGCAAAACTGGCTAAAATAGGTGTTCACATGAATAACATCTATATATACACCAAAGGGGGCTGAAAACCCTCACTAGCCCTATTTGAACATATTTTACTTTGACGCAAAGACTTATAACAGACAATACAATCCACCCAGTTCTAAATATGAAAGGAAATACAAGTTTTCCAGCATCCAGTTTTCGTCTAAGTAGCAATCCGTACAGTGTAGAAAGCAGAAACAATTTAATACAACAGCTATAAAAACCTGGAAAAAGCATATTTCAAAACTCTATTTTGCTGTCACATAAGACATATAACCTCAAAACATAGAGATCGATTTTAACTTAGGACAAAATGCACCTCTGATTTATTATTTACTGAATTTAAGGCATAATACAAAAAAAGTGATTATCAGAGGACAATAACTGCAGAGAAGACCTTGCAAGGCTGCTGTCTGTGCCTTCAGGCAATGTGGAACCACAGTCTTTTTCCCCTCTCCATAAAACAGAAATGCTTTATCTATACAGCCTATACCATGGGAACGGAGTTTTAATCAAACACTGTCTCTTTACAAAATCACAAGTTCCAGAATGGAATTAAGGAATTATCCATCAAGTTCTCTCAGGGGTACAATCTAGAATACTGAACCCAATTTTGGAACTCCTCATACAGGAAAGGCATTAACAAACTGAAGCGAGCTCAACAGAGGGGCACCAAAATGGGCAGAAGCACCTGCTCTGTGTAGAGAGGCTGAGGGACCTGACGTGGTCAGATTCAGGGTGCCCTTCCTCCTACAGGACATAATCAAGGAGGCTCTTCACAGTGGTAAATGACAGGAGTACGACAGAAAGTCGGCATAAAATGAACCTTCAGACTACTCATAGGAGAAGCCTTTTCACCTTGAGGATACAGTATGTTCCATGAGGATGGTAAAGCATTGGAACAGGCTACCCAGAGAGGTTGAACAGCCTCCACCCTTGGAGGTTTACAACAGTAGAGTGGAGGAAGAACTGAGAAACCCAGTCTGACCTCACCACTGACCTTGCTCTGAGCAGAAGGCTGCACTACAGACCTGACTGTCTCACCCAAGCCAAGTTGTCCAACAATCGTAAGGTTGGGTATACTTTCTATTTCTACTACAAAGCCAAAAAACACAAACAAAACCAAAAACAAACAAGAAAGTTAGTCTTGCAGATTAGATTTTGCTAAAAGAATAACAAAGAACTCCGCATAATTTAGGAAGAAAAACTCAGAATAGCATTTAAACCTGGTTTCTTCTTTTGAACTTTAGTAACACCACTAATTAACTTCTTCAGAAAATAATTAAATCCAAAGTCCATTTACATTCTATTAATAAATATTCCATGAAAGAAGATAATTTATAAAGGCTGAGTTCCCATGATTATGTGCTTTTTATCTAATAGGGAACATTTTCCATCCAAAGCCTTTCCTACAGCTAAAGTCATTCAAAACATGCACGAGTCTTAGTCCCTCTCTAGCCCTGCCACATCCCCCAAAATACTATTACTGACCACAATCCTACAAACCTCATCCCCTTCAGACACCAGACTGAAGAATAAACAAGGATATTGTATCTACTGAAGTAACATTTAATACGAAGAAACCACAGTTCCCACAGAGCACACCTATTCTTGTGGGTTGGCTGTTAATGTTTAATGGCATATATATGAATAAAAATTCCTTCATTGATAACAAACAGTTCCAGACTATCTTGTGGCTAATTCCAAAGCGCTTCAAATTCTATTCATCCGCATCTTATGCAAAAAAATAAAAATAGAAAAAACAATTACAGCAACAATTTTTGACTGTTTCAATGGAATTCGTCCTTTCCCCATCTCTCACCACACTGTGTTGAACAGAATGTAATGCATCTCCTCCAAATTTAAATGTATTTGTAAAATACTTTTTCTTATCAAATCTTAAGTATTAAATTGGCTGCAGTGCTCCTGAAGGGCACTTAATATCAAGTTTTTGCTTCAGAGAAGATTAGAACAAGATCATCTTGCCTAGAGCAGCAGGTATAAATTAATGAAGCTTTTCAGACTGACTCTTGAGAGCTGTGAGTTATACACCTATTGACTACTTAAATTTCCAAAGAAGCCCAGCACCCACAGCCCTGGAACACTAACAGGTTGAAAAGCCACGACAACAGCAACTGCTGTAAGTCACACACAAGGCTGCACTTACACTCCACAGTGAAAACCAACAGAGGACCCATTAACCAGGGGTAGTTCTCTCGTACACTGAGGCAGTGGGAGCCACTCCAAGTAGAACTTCATCATTCCTACCTTCTGGGCCTTTTTGCCCTCCTGCACAAGGTGCAGACCTCAGATCCATGGGCTCAAAGCCCAGCCCCACCACACTCCTGCATGATACCTGCACACTGATCCCCATCAACTAGGAAAAACTGGTCAACACATGATGACAAAGATTACATAAAGGGGTTGTTTGCACTGTCAGACTAGTATCTCTTAAAAACTTTTTTTTTAGTCACATTAATCAATACATTATGATGAAGTTACTGTGTATTAATCACACTTTCACACCCAATATAAAATATTCTGAGACCAAAGCTATAAAGCAGATGAAACCCAAATGTTTTCACCATACAAGTTAATGCAGCGTGTTACAGCAGACTTCCCTGCTCCAGGCACAAGTGGGCTGGCAGTCCAGGCTGCCTGCCACAGGGAAATGGGACCGCATGGTACTGCAGAACTATATACTGCCTCCACAAATCACTGAGGAAGATTGGATGCATTGGTATATCAGATGTCTACGTATGTGAACCTAACACAAATCAAATTTAAGAAAACTCATATAATCACATCCTGTGTTAACTTTGTTAAGTCAATACATTGCACTATCAGAAGATGAAAATTTGAGAATTAAATATTAAATATTAAAAGAAAATACAATCAGACAACTGAGACGAGCGGCACTGAAAACTACCCATCCACAGAAAACATTTGCATTTTCTTAATGACACTAAGTAGACACATTAACAATGCCCAAACAACCTGCTCAGAAAAAGTCCATCTACACACAACTGATGTCAATATGAAAGTCTAGCGGCTAAGGAAAATAATGCAAGGAACGTATAAAGAAACACATTTTCACTCTTCCTGCGTCAAAAACTGCTTTAGCTAGCAAACACATTTTTAAAACTACTTTGTTGGGTTTCTGTGAAGTGGTTCAGAGGTTACATTTATATTAGAAACATCAAAATGCATTGCTGGACAGAATGCAGCCTTCGGGGGACAGCATGCAGCTTCACAATCAGTTCTGAATGACACTCACTGCGAAACCACACTATCCCAGTGGAGAAGATGAAAACTTCTTCCTTAAACATGAAGAGTGCTATTATTTTTTTAAAGTAACTGGAAAGATGAAGCAACTACCACCTTTCACAATAATTCTGGAAGTCAACAGCCACATAAAACAGCCAAAATGTCAACAGCCAACACAGATGAAATCAGGCTCCCTCGATTCAGGAAGGAAGGCTGCAGCACAACACAGACAAAAGACAACTTTTAGTACATTACTATATATAGTGGAGCTATCAGCTACATTCCTCCTGGGCCACTTGAGCAGCATGTTATGGCCTCTTTGCCTGGTTCTTGTCTTGTAGCTCCACCATAATGAAGCCCGTAGCAGAGCTCTCCATTCTCATCAAAATGAAGCTGGTGCAGATAACACTTCCCAGAGTACAGCAGCATTGCTTCTGCTGCTGCTTTCTCACCAGGGCTTTCACAGCTTACATGGCACTACAACAGAGTATCAGAGAAACAAGCTCCTAAAGTACAACTCGGCCAGAGGATCTACAGTAACACCCACCTCTCACCTCTGCAACACAAGGACTAGTTCTCTGCCATCTCCCAGAGCTGCCAGCCAGCAACCTGTAAGGACATTCCCACATGGGTTCACTTTCTGACCTCAAAGCATCACCACTGTTTGTCGCTGTCAAATAACAGGGTCAGAGCACAGCACAGGCACCACTCGGGGAGCACTCTGGTCTGCACGTCTCCCTGCTCAGCTGGCTCTGCTCCGTCAGCTGATGCACAGGCAAGGGCAATGCTGAGGCAAAAGGACCTGGCAGTAAGAGAGCTCTCACGATGCTGACAGGGCCTGGGGTGAGAATGGGGAGGGCGCGCAGGATTAGAGATTTAAAGAAATTCCAAAAACTTCTTCAGATCCTGCATTAAGTCCTTTCAATGCCAAGAAACTCTCTATCAAGCATGTGACTGAAACTTGGCAGCTATGAAGGTGAAGTAACTTCACATGAAATAATATTTGTTCTTTAGGTAATTATTTAACAGCACATCACAGAAACACAGAAGCACAGTTAGTAAGGTTGGAAAAGACCATAGAGATCATCAAGTCCAACCTATCACCTGTTACCTAACCTAACCTGGTACCCAACCTGTTGTCATCCTGATACCAGCACCCATCCTGATACAATACACCCATACAATGATAGAATGCCTTTGAAAAATGTGTATCTGTAACTTACAGAAAACTTTGTAATCTCTTGAAAATACAGATATTAAATAGTCCTTCACTATTCAGGGAATTAAAATTTTTTCCCCTTCAGATACTGTAAGATCAAAAATAAGTGCTCCAAAGCATATGACAAACCAGAGCCAGACTAAGAGCTAGACGCTCCAGATAAATTCAGGCCAACACTACAGTATAAAGGGGTTTATTCAATGCTAATTTTTAAAATGCAAAAAATCTCCAAGTGCAACATCAGGATTATTTATAGGCATATATAGAGTAATACCTCACTGCATTGTGACCCCCCCATCAAGACCTCGCTGATTTGCAAGAAATTGTTCTCGGAAATCTGCCTCAATGATTTGCGGAGCTTCCCGGTCGACGCATGCGCAGTGCCTCTGCTTCGCCAAGGGGTGGCAGCGGCGGCACTCCCTGTGGGGCGGAACTGGCCAGGCCCTGCGGGGAGGGCACACGGTGCCTCTCGCTCTCATGGCATTTATGGTCCCACAGCGCCATTCCCTGGTCCCTGCCCCGCTCCTGTGTGTCTCCACGCCCTGTCCCTACAGTGGAAGGCTTGCACCGCAGTATGCCCTGGGCTGCCGCTGAGACCCAGCGCAGCACCACCACAAGTCACGCTGACCCCCACTGGGCACATTACTGTTTCCATGGCTACAGGCGGGGAAGGCAATGCAGTCTGTGCTCGGGGACGGCATGCGTGGCACACTAGGTGATGACGTAGCCCCAGGGAATGTGCCCCACAAAAGTGGGGCTGGGCTGGCTGCAGCGGCTGTGAGGCAAGCGCTGTGTGCTGGGATGGGGCAGTGGCAGGACATGCCCGCAAGTTAAGGTTTCCCAGGCTTTGACCGCAATCCCAGGACACCCTGTCGCAAAGGCAGTGCAAGCATGAGCAGAAGCAAGCAGAAGCTGCAGCGTGCCCAAAGAGAAGCCCAGGGATTCTCCAGGGGGTCTCCCCAGGCAGAGAGGGCTCAGAAACGCATCCCTTTGCTCCCCTGTGCTGTGAGAGTCCGTGGGGAGGAGCGGAAAATGGTCCTCAGCACTCTGGAGTGGCTGGGGGTGGAGTGATGGGCATGGCCTGTATGCGTATTAATGACCTGCATGTGTTTGTGAATTAGACAGTTTGTGAGACCCTGACAAGACCCATTCCTTTCAAGGGTGAGGTATTACTGTATTTTATCAAAAGGATTACAAGCAGCACAATACCTTTTCATGCTTTCAGTGTATATAAATACAGGTTTCACTGTACTTTAATTTACTAGATTAAATATAGAAAATGTGCAATGTTTTTAAAAATGCTTATATAAATGTTTGATCTAGCAGTACAATCATTTGCAAAAGAAGATTCAGGTTGGGGGAGCTGTTTCAGTTTTGTTTTACATACCTTGTCTGGGACTTTATTTGATTACAGAAAATCAAAACCTTTAAAGAGGAAATACAGCAAGTAATTGGACAAACCAATTCCTTCTGAAAACTTCTTATGTTCTGCATATAAAAACTTAATCTCAGATTAATTTCATTTTCATTTCTCTCAATCAACTATTAAAACTACTGCAACTAATCAAGGTCACAAACATGTGCTGTCCCTAAAACGTAAATTTGAGTTCATAGTCATTTTAGTTATTTCAGATACTGAACTGGGACTTGGAAACGTGTTTCTGCAGAGAAATTGAGTTCTCCCACAAGAAAACCAAAGGAACGGGCTAGATTTCCAAGACCTGAAGTTTTTCTACGTCATTAACAGGAAAAAAAGCTAATGATTTTGGCACTAAAACATTGGGATTTGTGAGATCACGATTCAGATCTTGGCTCTGAAGCAGATTTCTTGTATGACTAAGTCAAGTCATCCTATTTTAATAAAATGACCATTTTGTTAACATTTAAGACTATCAAAAGAGAGAACAGGTACCTACCAATTTAGAGTTTTAACTTCATTTTAACTTCCAGTAGCTTTTTCAGGGTGCTACTGCAGCACATACAAGCAAAAACATCCATTGTTTTTCAATAATAGAAAGGACTACTTCGATATTTCCAAAGAATTCCAGCAAAGCTGGGAAGCAAGAACAGGCTGGAAATCCTGAATCCAGATAAACATGACAGAGTGCTGCCTTCCAAGATTAATTGTTTATAGATTTAGAGATAATCTCTTCCAATGCATAGAACTTTTTTTTTTAAATACTTGTACCCAACATAAAATCGCTTTTATTCTGAAGACGACATTTTGATGACATCAATGCTTTTTTCACTTAAAGAACTCTGTGTATGAACGTGGGAAGAAGGTGGCTGCCTTTTATATTAGTGTACTTCTTCACAGCTGTGAGATAACACTGTAAAATAGGATATGACTCTGTACAAACATAATGAAGCCTAATGCCTATCCAGGAAGCAAGTTCAGCAAAATTATTTGGCAAGAACTAAATTGCCAGTGCAGTTCTTCAAAACCAAACCAATCAATGCCACATGAAAAGTTATACAGTCATACCTTGCATATTTGCACTTCCAGGTCTTTCGTATCCTCACAGATTGTCTATGTATTTGGTAGAACAGGTAAAGAGAACACTTCAAACCTCCTGTCACTTTACATAATAACTGTTAAGAAGTTAGTGTAGACCACAAACTACCTCAATCCATAATTACAGCATTACATGGTTTCAGCACCAATATAGCTCCACAACGTATAAGCTAAAGGCCACATATTTCACTACTTTCCAGCTTCCTATTAAACTTGCGTTCAGTCAAAGCAATGGGATGCATATCTGGGAAGTAATGTCACTCCAATGTAATGATAATTACAGAATCATAGAATGGGGTGGATTGGAAGGGACCTTAAAGATCGTCTTGTTCCAACTCTCTTGCCATGGGCAGGGACACCTTTCAGTAGACAAGGTTGGTCAAAGGCCCATTTAACCTGTTCTTGAACACTTCCAAGGATAAGGCAACCACAACTTCCCTGGCTAACCTATTCCAGTGTCTCACATAGTAAAGAATTTCTTCCTAATGTCTAATCTAAACCTACCCTTTTTCAGTTTAAAAGTATTTCCCCATGTCCTTTCACCACACACTGATGATGAGTCCATTCCCATCTTTCCCAAAAGCTCTCTTTAAGTACTCTAAGGCTGCAATAAACTCTCTCTGGGACCTTCCCTTCTCCAGGCTGACAACCCCAGCTCTCTCAGCCTGTCCTCACGAAGGAGATATTCCAGCCCTCTGATCATCTTCATGCCCTTCCTCTGGACCCACTTGAGGTGGTCTATGTCTTTCTTAAGTTGAGGGCCCCAGAACCGTATGCAGTGCTCCAGATGCGGTCTCACCAGAGCAGAGAGGGAGAATCACCTCCCTCAACCCACTAACCACAATCTCCCCATTGAAATTTCAGAGTTCATTTAAAATGTATTTTTACATTTATACATTAAAATATATATTGACCAGTGTTCATATGTGCACGCCTGCACATATGCTTATTAATGGCAACTGTGCTCTAGATTGCTCAAGTCTTCTTGTGCTTGTAAAAAGCATCCAAGCATCACATACAGTTCATAAAATAGATATTGCACAAATCCTCACAAAATTTTCAAGGTAGGTAGACATTTTACAGTGTATCTGTTCTTTTTGTTATGCTATCTTGCAGTGGGAACAATTGTGTAAAGATGCAAGAGTGAGGACACAAGCGACAAGGAATAGTACTCGCAAGGGAAGGATGTGTGCAGGGCAGCAAAATCCTGAAGGCATCACTGAAAAAGACAAAAAGCTTCATGAGAGTTTTGTATCTATTACAGGAAAACTATTATTAGAGCTCAGAAGTAACTAGGACCACAAACCACCTTATGAGAGACTGGACTAGCAAAAAATTGTGTGTTCTTCAAGAGGCACATGATATTGCAACACACACAGCTCAGGTCACAGGACTTTCCTTCAGGCGAACAAAGTTCCAGTAACTAAAGAAAGTCATATAAGCACTGCAGGGATTTTCCTTGCTTCTGAATCCTCTATAAGTGGGATGTTCTCTTCTGGTCCTTGGGCTCCCAATTGTTCCCTGGGGCTGGAAGTACAGGTAGTTCCAGTTCTTCAAAGAATTATCCTGTCCTCTTCCTCACGCAACAACTAACATGTAATAATATGATATTCACATAACCATATAGGTTATATTAATGTATATTACTTTTACAATCAAGATCACTATATATACATAAACTCAAGAATCAAACTCAAAGTATTAACTGACCAATGAGACTCCAAATTAAAGATACTTTTAAAATTGCAGATATTCTGAATGCTGAATATGGGGCATTAGCAGCAGTTGTGTCTACAAATTAAATCTCAACGGTATCAATTAGCAGATTTCTCAGGAATACTTCAAATGGGACTCTCAATTCAGCCTTCATAACACCACTTCTATTGCAACATCCATAATACAACAGACTCCCAGAAAACTTTTCCTTTTAAATCTTCTCTAGGTCTATATTTACTATTTTATTTATATTTATTTATTTATATTTATTATTATTTTGTAAATACTTTTCAGACACTCCTATCTCCAAATATTATAACAACGCTGTGCATGTATTGCTTCAGGCTCTTCCACCCCCAATTTCTCTAAACCGTTCACCGTCCAGCAGGATTTTCCCTATGCACTTCATGTAGTCCAAACAGCCTTTCATACCGCTGTGGTCACCATAGAAATCCTGAATTAGAAGCAGAGGCAGCAGAAACTTATTTTATCTTCCCAAAACCAGCTGAAGTTTAAGACACATCCACATCTCAACCTTTCTTAAAGAGTATTTTCCACCACCTTTTCACAATTTTCTTTCACAGATAACTATCAGGCCTCTGGTACACTTTGCCTTCCTTAATCTATTTTCTTCATCTCTATCAGGAATACCATTTTACATATTGAGCTGTTTCCATTCACAATCATTTTCTTGTTATTGAAAAGATAGAATGACCAAAAAGAAAACTGCACTACAGCACCTCTGTGGAGTTTCTAAGAACAAATTTTAGCAGCTAATACTTCTAAAAAATATGAATAACATTCACTACAACTAAACCCATGTAATTTACTTAAACATCCACAAAAGCCTGAATTATAGTAGGTAATACTTCCTGATCGTAAGTTAAGAATTAACTCCATTGCAGGTAGTAAATACAGATTAAGGCAGAACTTTGAAGACACCAATTTTTCTTGGCTTGTGAATGCTTTTGTTCATCAAATATTTTTGTAGTTAAATGTCTAATCACCTTATTTTAACTGGCAAGAAGCAGGTTTCCTGAAACCAACTAAGGAATGAAGTACGTGTTACAGGGTCTTATTAGCATTTTCCAACATGAAATATGGTTCTTTTACACAAAAGGCAAAGATCACATGGTTTGCTGACCAGATCACAAAACAGTTTTGCTTCATCTTGCATATATTCATCACATAAAAAGAAACTATTTTGAAATAATTCCATTTCTTCTTCTTTAAATGCCAAACTTGCATATGCATTCTCTTCTCTATATATAAGAACAGAATAAGCTAGTATACTAGTATATTTTCTGAATCAGTACTCTGTACATTGTTTGAATGAAAATGCCTAGAAATGACTCATCACTCTAAAAACTCTCTTAAGGGAAAGCAATTATAATGGGCAGTATGACTATAGTACCAGATGTATTTTTGCTAGTAAGAAAATAAAACACAAAAAAACCCACAAAACACAAAACTGTTTAAAACAAACAAACCAAATAATGTCTAAATAAATAATCAGAAAGTGTATTACCTTCATCAGGAAGGAAAAATATCTGCAGTGACAGAAGCTGCAAGGCCCAAGGAAAAGCAAGACTTTTACAACAATGGAGTAATGCCCTTTGCATAGTTGAGACATATCAATGGTATCACCTGAAAGCCTAAATTACTGCATTGTAATATTTAAATTATTTCATATACATATTTTACCTATAAGGATGAAAGATGAAAAAATTGAGGCGTCAATTTATCTACTACAATACAAAAACTGGTTAAAGGTATGTTTACTTTACAAACACAAATGGGGTAACTAATATTTTTCAGTGTTTGCAGAATTAAGATCAACAAACAGCAAGCAGTACATAGCCTTTTGTTGGTTTGTAAAGGACTCTTGTGCAACATTTTTGCAAAAAGACATCTCAAGAATCCCTGTTAAAATAGAGTGCTCATCTTGGAAAGTGTAAGACTACTTAGAGATTATACAGAAAACAATACTTAAAGCTTACAATGCAGTAACAAAACATTATCTACTCTTAATGCAATGTATTTAACCTCATTTTTAAACAGTGCTTTTCAAGTACTAACATGTTTTAAACAACTGAGCTCATAAAGTTATGAAGCAGATGCAAAGAAAAAAAAATACTCTGAACATCTTCAGTTCACTCATTCCTTATCAAATGAAATCAAATCCTGTCAGAGTTTACCAAACACAGTTCAGATCTAAAATACTTCATCAGCTCTGAGAACAATCTGACAAATTTGGTCAAATTCACGTTTATGGGGAAAATTTCATTTCATGGTCTCAGCAGTTTTCCTCCACACACACCACAGTCCTTCAGCTCCCCTGCTGTTGCAGTGTCAATCTGCAGAAAGTAAAGCTTGCAAGGTGTCCCGAACTACTATGTGGCCAAACCCAAAAATTAAAATTATTCCTTAAAAAAACATGTTTACAGATACATTTTCTTGTACTTTTATAGATAAATGCATATATAGAAAGACATACACATGTAAAATATATGCATGTGCGAGCACATGTATCTACTTGATGTTTTCAAGTTGAGGCTCTAGACACTTCCAAAGTTACACAGACTCCCTCAAGATTAAAATTCTTAAAATTCATAAAGTTGATCTTTTGTGTATTTAGAAGCAACATGTAGGTTTTGATTACAATGAGCTCATGTAATAAAGGTATCAAATCACACCAGTTAAAATCAAACAGAAACCTTCAATTCAGTTTATTATGAGCTGATACATCAGTAAGCTACTATAAATTAATTCATGTTTACCAGCAGTAAGAGAAATATGAACTCAATCAGGTGAATGCATAATAATGCAGTAATCAAACATCCAGTATTCAGATATCCAGTAATCAAAATATTTCACCTGAAACGACTCTCAGACCTTAAGCAGCTGCCTTGTATATATATCACATACCTTACATAACCAGGCATGTGATAACAAGGATGTGCAACAGGATTACTGTTGCACGCAGTGTTTTGAGACAAAACCACACTGCAGTACAGTACTACCTAATGAAAACCACACCCTTCTACCTTGTAAATCTCACTTCCCTTATTCTTAAAATCATGGAGTGTATAGGGGTAAAACCACTGTGGAGACTGTAAAATCAAGAATGCAAAGTTGCCTTTGCTGTGCATGTAACTTCCACTATTCAGAAATGGGATTCACCACAGCAACTTTTTCAGCACTGAAAAGCAAGAACATGTAACTCTAAGCTGACTTTTCCAACAGTTGTCAAAAAGTAATTTATAAAAAACTTTCATAGATAGAATAAAATCTTTATAATCTAATAGTATTCTTCTGACAAATGATCTAACTTATCAGCTGAATCACATGACAAATCATCACAAAGCAGTAAAGGCAACATTATATATACAGGCTGTAGATGTAGGCACATAACATGCACCTTTCTGGGGTGAAAGACATATACACCTCTGCTGCAAATGGCAAGAGAGTTAGAGAATTATTCAATATACAGGACCTGCAGGATACTGCAAAGTCTAACCAACTCCGTCAGGAATAGTTTCTGTGAATTTGTGCCTTCTCATGAGAGCACAGAGAGTAAAAACAACTAGTAATGACATTTCACATGGCTCTTAAAAAGAATCTTCTCAACCAAAGTCACCTAGACACTTTCTTTCCCCAAAAACATGAGGTTCAAAAAGATGTTTTGAAAGCCAGTAAAGATATCCTATTTTGTCCTGAAATCCTTTCTGAAATATGGCAAATGAAGTAGCAATTACTCACTTTGAAGTTGTCACTCAACTGTCACCATGACAACAACAAAAACCTTTTTAACACCTAGAGATGACATTAAGAATTTTAATTACAGGAATTCATTCTGCTGGCAGTTTGAGCGAAACTAAATTCTACTCTTAAAAAAACCCCTAAAATTGCAATAATAACAATAATTCGTTTTTTCCCCATTGAACATGCTGCTCTTTGCATTTATTTCCTCATATTTAAATTTCTCACTCACTGTTTATAAAATATTTTGTTGGATATGATTTTTAGGATGGCTGGCAGAATTCTTTTCATGTCAATGCAGACTAAGTTTTGTAAGTCATGTCAGCAAGAAATCTCAAATGTTTATCAGAGACGGACTTGTCCAAGGCAGTATCACCACAGATCAGTTTACCTGCAAAGGAGTGAAGGAGAAGCTAAAGGCAAGACATGTCTTTTCTAGTCTTAGGGGAAAATAAAGGTAATTAAGTGCTGCTGGGGGCTCTTAAAAATAATGCTTTAGATACTGTTTAAAAAAAATAAATTAAAAGCCATCATGTTTTGGATCCTGCAGATTGGTAAACATAAACCCCTACTTTGACAGGGCTATTCATTACTCACAGGGTGCATAAACAATCCTGGCAACCAGAAAATATTTTCAGTTCCCTGATAAAAATACATACACAAGTGGATAAAAAGCAGAGCACTTGGTGTTAATTGTTCTGCATGCTAGCACAAAGCACAAACTACAGTAATTATTAGTATAACCAGATAACTGCATTTTTCTCCAAGAAGTCAGCAAATGGATTCAGTTTGATAATCTCATCATTTGCTGTTATTTGTAGCTGTTCATATAGTATAGCCTACCATCAGAAAATAACATTTAAAGTACATTTCGAACATCAATCAAGAAGCAAAGGACAAGAATTGCAGCTGACTCTTCTCAGAAAACACATGCATCTTTCTCTACCAAAAAAGTGTCCTTCCATGAAGAGTCAGTGCTGAATTACTGAACATCAGGTTAGATCACATAACAAAAGACTACATAGAAGAGGCAACTCCTATGATTTAGGAATACACAAATTAAGATAGAAATGCAAAATGGCAGAAAAACTATTTATACAGGTTTCAGGGTAATCACTTTGCTTAGAGATTTTATGATATGTAAATAAAGGATACGAATCAATTCGAAATGCGGTTAGATTGCCAAGGAACAGAAATCACATTTTCTTCTGATACTTAGGACATTGTTCACACCAAATGCAGACAAAAAAGCCCAACAAACAGGACTGCTAGACATGTAAGTTTTGATAATGCAAACAAATTCATACAGAATATATGCCATCCTTATCAGTAAGGTGTTAGGGATCCTCCTCCCATGCTTTTTTAATCACACATTGGAAACTCACAGCTGCATTCACGCAGATGGATGTCAAAAAGCCGTGCCATTATACACTGATATGTACATTTAGAGATGGACAGGTGTGTAATCTTTACGGGATAAGTGACACTTTCAATCCCTTGTTTGAACAAACAAAACAAGTAAACAGCAACAGTTGTTTACAAGAAAAGCTAACAACAAAAAAGATCAAGAGTAAGGCACAATGAATGAGACTGAATTAAAAATCTCCAGGACATTAAGCTTAGATGAACATTTTAAGTACAGACACCCAACCACGATGACAAACTACAATATGGAGACCAAAACAAAGCAAGAGAAGAAAAGCACAAAGGAACAAAGAAAATACACTTACTCTGACACTACAGGAGTCCTGAATAGGAAAGATGGATTCAGACTAGAAAAGCACTTCTCATGAAAGATTTCCAAACCAAATATTCAAGAGAAAGTACTTGGAAAACATCAATACTGAAAAGTTTCAAGTTCAATGAGGAGAGTAAAAACATGTTCAATACAGTGAGAAAGAGTAACCTTTTACTGATCACTAAGATCTTGACATGATTGAGAAGGCAGTGTTACATCAAGAACTAATTTAATTACTGATCACTTGAAAGTAAAAGAGGAAATTCAAAAAATTTGGGAGGATGCCTAAAATTGAGCATTTGAGGGATTTACGCGGAATCAAATATACAGCTTCACTAATACCACCAACAGTACCGAAAGCACTGCACTGTAGCCAAGTACTTCACAAACACTGCAGAAGCTTTCAATCTGCCTAAAGACAACTTTTTCACAGGAAGTGATCTAAACCACAAAGTCATTAAAAGAACACAGATGGCAAAAAAAAGGAACAGTACATGTTAAATAGTCCACGGCTGTTAAATATCGTGCATAAAAAAATTTCTCATCTTAGTATTTAATTTCCTACACAGCTCAATGGTTTGGTTTGTTATTTTTCCTAATCCAAGGGTATAACTTTTATTGTCATCCAGAATTCATTAAGGCATTCAACCAAGTAGCAAAGGACAAAAAGCGGAGTTGACTATGCTCAGAAAAAATACATGAACTTTTATACAAAAAAAAAGTCCTTCTATGAAGAGTTCATGTTGAACTGCTTATTACTGCAAGGACAAAAAGAGATAGGGGAGTCAAAGCCCTTTATTTCTGTATGTTGTTCCAAATAATGACCAAGCAGGAGTGATGATTGCCTTTCTAAAATGCAGCATTTAACAACAGCAGGCTTATTCACAACTTAGCAAATTATACAGGCAGAAGGTTCTAAATCAGCACAAAAAAAATTCTGGCATGTATATTGATTAGAAAATTCAACTAAATAAAAATCTATATTGATATTGACCTGTATTTGCTTTGTTTAAACCATCACACCATAGAAGTTCATGCTTGAAACGAGTAGAAGCTTTATTGTTTTGGGGCATTGGAATGGGCTGCCCAGGGAGGTGGTGGAGTTACCGTCCCTGGAGGTGTTTAAGAAGGGACTGGATGTGGCACTTAGTGCCATGGCCTAGCTGACAAAGTTATGTTACGTCAAGGTTGGACCTGATCATCTCTGAGGTCTTTTCCAAACCAGTCGGTTCTATGATCACCACCATTGATTTAAATCAAATTTTCTACAGGAACCAAATGACTAAAAAGAACATTACAGCCAGGTGAGGGTTGGCCTCTTCTCCCAGGCAACCAGCAACAGGAGAGGACATAGCCTCATGCTGCGCCAGGAAAGGTTTAGGCTGGACATTGGTAGGAATTTCTTCATAGAAGAAATTCACATCCAAAGATTAGACATGGGCATAGACTGCCCAGGAAAATGATGAAGTCACCATCTGTGGAAGTGTTTATGGAATGACTGGATGATGTAGTGCCATGGTCTACTTGACAAGGTGGTGTTAGGACATAGGTTGGACTCCATGATCACAGAGCTCTTTTCTAACTTAATTGATTCTGTAATTCTGTGACTCAGGAGGACTACCGGAACTATTTACATCAATACCTTGAATCTAGAGCCAGCCATTTGTCTTACAGCTGATAAATCATAGTTGTGCTTATTAGGAAGAAACACAGAGATGTGCAAGTTATTTGTGCTACAGTGTACTTAATCTGCTAAAATGCAGTGGATTTCACTTCAAAAATGGGTAAGATTTTCTAGTGCAGCAAAGAAAAAAAATCAGAATTCAAGATGAACAATCTGCAGTGTGACAGTGGTTTTAGACTTTAAACTTCAAAAATAACCATTGTAACAGTAATAAAAGTAACAAGTTGCATACACACACAATATCTCACTTTGAGCTGTATTCTCCTTTTCACACTGAAATTTGCTTCTACATTATTTAAAACTTAACCAGTACCACAAACCAGGTGAGAAAGAAATGATCACAGAATCACAGAATATTATGAGTTGGAAGGGACCCACAAGGATCATCTAGTCCAACTCACCATCTAACACCCATACAGAGACCGAGAGCACATCCCAGAGCATAACACCAACCTAGATCCCTCACAGTCTAGCAGGCCACTCCGAGCCGGAAGGGGCTCAGGATCATCCAGCCCTACACCCCCCAGCTAGACCATGTCACTAAGCTCCTCGTCCAGTCTTCTCTTAAACACCTCCAGGGACGGCGACTCCACCACCTCCATGGGCAGTCCATTCCAATATGCAATCACTCTCTCTGTGAAAAACCGCTTCCTAACATTAAGATTAAACCTCCCCTAACGTAGCTTGAGGCCGTGCCCTCTCATTCTGGTGCCGTCAGCCTGGAAGTCTTAGTCTTAGTCTTAGCTCCACAGTTTTACCATGCCCTTAATTAACTGAAAATGAAGCATCTCTGAAAGTCACACATAAAATAAAGGAATAAATTTTCATCCTGCCAACTACCAAATTGTTGGCTTAAATCATTCCAAACGTTTTCCTGGCTATCTTTAGCAGCTGACTTGCACCTCAATCATATCCCATCTACGTAATATTTAAAAGGGATAAGAACAATTCTGTTACTGCAGTCTTTGGCTTTCCTCCATTCTGGGAAAAAGACTTCATCTATTAGCAACAATTACATTTGTGCTCTACAACACTTTTATGTTGGATTCCTTGTATTTTAAAATGTATTGATAAAATTATGAAAAGATGGAAGCCAGTATGAATAATCGACATGAACTCATCATATTAAACTAAAACAAGAAAAGCCAAGAAGTAACTCCAATTGTATTTGTTGAATTATAAAGCCCTCATATTTGGGAATTCATCGAATTCTGTGAAAGATTCCATTTGTACTATGCACAGAAGCCTTTAACTTCTGTTGTATCAGAGAGAAAAAGCCCAATTTTACTAGTAGAAAGGAGAAATTACTCAGAAAAAACAGCTACATAATATCAATACTACTAACTATATTAATCAAGGTATCTATTTCTAGCCCAAAGGCTACTGAAATTATTTCAATCATCATTGCATTTACCTGAAGGATCTTAAATGTAAAAAGCTTTCAAATTCACAGACATCAGGGTTCATGTTAGAAAAGGCAAGTAACACATTAGGAGAGAAGTAAGAACATTAGATTTTAAAGGTTGCAAAATTTCAGCACATGGTATAAATTTAAGGAACGCAAGTTCCCAGGTAAAATTATAAGCACCTCTTTTGAAGAAGCAAACAGAAAAAACCATACATTTCACATTGTCGTGTATACTTAGAACTTTTAATATTTAGAGAAAAAGTTCTTAATTTGTTTACACCACAAAATTATTTGCCTCAAAAGTGTATTCAGATATACTAGCTGTTCCTTCCTATGTAAATGACCTTTTGGCTCTACATTCACGCTAAATCATTGCTAAAAATCTTTTGTTCTTCACTAATCAAACAACCAAAGAAATCCTTGAGGAATTAATCTGAAGATACTCTTACAAGAGAGTTTCTAGTGATTATTTGGGGGGGGGGGGGGGGGGGGGGGGGGTCGGTATCAGAGTTTCTTTCCCTTTAACATCCACTCGTCCCGGGAGAGGCAGCGCTGCCCCTATGGTCCCAGAGGGCAGGAGAACAGAGGCCTCCTCCTGGCGCAGCGACAGCTGCCGCCTCCCAGCACACGGCACCTGCCCCACCTTGCTTGCCTCACTTCAGTGGAGCAGTTTCCCGGGTCAGGGACAGGGGCACAATGCCGCCATTGCGAGCAAATGGTTGAATCAAAACCGCGAGAAAATTGCCTCGCAAATGGGCGGGGTCGTACTGGAGAGGTCGCAATGCAGCAGGGATTCACTGTACTAGCTTCCGCAGAATATGAATTTATCAATTTGCTCTAAAGCAGTTTTTCTTTCCACTGTACAAAAAGGGTATCTTCATTTGAAAAAACTAATTCAACCATCTGAGCTACATTTCTAAACCTAAACCACAATCGCCTGCACAATGCATGGTGCCTCCAGCTGGGCTCCAGTCAAGGTTGCCAGTATATATTTCATCAGAGTTCCATGAAGTATATAAGCATGTATGGCTTTGATCCGAGACACATGTCCCAACACTTACACATCTCCACTTCCAAATCAGTGCACTTTACAACGATCAGGAGATTAACAGTGATCACTCCACCAAAAAAGTTCTGGCTAGTACCCAAGCACAGCTTAATTTGCTATACGTGACGCAAGGAGAAGCTGAATACACTGTCAAACATGCAGCATGAAGATATTCACAACTGGAAAAACAACGAAGGAAGAGGCAATAGTTTAAAAATAACAGAGCAGAGAATGGATTCATGTATTGGGACACCACTACTTAAGAGAACTAATTAGGTAACAGCATTGCCTCAAAGAACTTCAGCATTTATTGCAGTTCCTGACCCATCCAGTGCTCAAGTAGAAAAGAATAAATGCTGCCATTGACTCTGTATCTGTAATGCTTCCATATTCTAAAAATTCAGAGTCATAACACAAAACGGAGATATTATGGACTTTTACAAACCATACTCTACCCAAGTTTAAAGTGAAACTGGAAATAGTAGAGAATATTTTAGAAGATTATTTTAAAACATATTAATATTGGTAAACTACACAGGAAGTTTCTTTCAAATCAATGCAATAAGTAGACTATGCAAACTTACTAAGTATAAGCATTCAGTGCTTTGGTTGTTATGATAATTTGGTTTTAAAACATGTAAAATTATGATATTTAAGCAACTGAACTTTTCAGAACAGCTTGTGCTTAAAAATAAAGGGCTTATCTTTAGGAGCTTTTAGCATCTGAAATACAGCAAATCATGACACAGCAGGGTGAGAGTTGGCAGAAAAGAATATAGAGAGAAAGCACAATGGAGTGAAATCAATGCCCATGATGCAGAGCAATAAAAAAGTTTACATTTGCAAATCTACTGCACATTTGCCTAATGTTTTCAGCACACAGAAATAAGGCAAGCCCAGCAGCCAGCAGCAATACATCCATAAAAGAAAAAAACTTCTGCCAGGGAACATAAAAGGCTCTTAGTAGGCATTAATAGATCCATGCTGCTTCTCTTTAATAGTCACAATTCTGAATTGTGAACTGAGATTTTAGCATAAGAAGTATAGACAGGCTGCATATGATATACGTTCTGCATTTTATCTACTTCTGGTAACATAGCGCAGGTAGAAAGCAAACCTGCCTGCAAAGTCTCCACATGAACAGCCAGAATCGGAATGAAAACTTGACCGTGCCTTTCCCCATTCAAAAGCTATACCAACACTTCCTACTGTTGCAGGACAGCTCACAGAAGCAGGAGTTAACAAAACAGTAGTACTTCGTGGATACACATGAAATTCATTCTAATTAAAATCCAGTTGATATGCAATAAATACATATACTTCTCTAATAAATACGTACATGCTGACTTCACATTAGTGAGAACAATTGGCCACAGAGAAAATTTCATGAACAATGCTTCTGGATCTGCAAAAGCACCTCAAACTTCACCTTCCCCAACAGAATACAAAGGCACAACTAAAAGACTCCATAATTATGGGTAATGCTCCAAAGTTTGTCTTTCACTTCCCTTCAGGCAACCCTTTCTAAGAGCAATGGAAACGACAGAAGGGCTACAGGAAAATAAAGGGAAACACTCTAGCTTTTACCTGAAAGGGGACAGGAGGAGGGAAGGGAAACCTGTAAAAGCCAAAATAGGCTGAGAAAGACCAGACAACTACATTTTCAGAACAATAATGGATGAATATTTAGTCTTACACACCAAGAGTTACAAATTACATAAAGCAGGACACATTTCAAATCTAGAAATCTTACCTGGTAAAGAGCAGGTAAGCGTAAACCAAGTAATTTTTATTACATCCACATCTGAATAGACTTAAGCAGAGGGAGTAACCTTGTAAGAAACCAGAGTGGGGACAGAGCTAATGACATGTCTTGAAGTAAGAGAGACAAGCTTGAACTTGACGCAGTTTAGCAGGAGAGCCAAGAAACGGATTTTTCCAACGGATGATGTAGTTAAAGCAGTAGATAAAATGTGGATAATTTAAATGGGGCTAAGGAAAAGGAGGGGAAGTGCTACACAGTTCTAGGAAAGTTACAATAACCCTTCAGAGAGACAAGGCCTCTAACAGGAGGCTGTGAAAGTCAAAGGGAAAATGGACAGGTCTCCAATATTTTAGGAAAAGGGGCAGCAAAGTGCACGCACAGTTTTAATTTGAAGAGTAAAAGAAAAGAGATGAGATGCTGTCCCACTTCAGGAGAAGACAACAGTCACAGGGAAGGGGGAACTGAAGTCAGTAATGTCACAGCAAGCAAAACTCAGAGGCACAACATCCAAGAGTTTCCAAAGAAAGAGACTAATGTGCAACAATGTCAGAAAATGACAGGGACCTTAATTTTTCAGAAAGGGCTCAACGCCATCTGATTTGTCACTTGGGGCAAGTTGTATCTGAGACAGGCATGCCGGGGAAGCAGCATACTTATGTAGCGCCCTGGCACGCTCCCTACATGAGGTCATAATCTCAGCCATTACAGTCCTCCTCACTGTAATTGTTTGCTTCAGCAGATGATCACTCCTTACCTAAAGTCATGAGTAAATGAAACCTCTTGCAGTAGCTAAAAACCCGATGCAAATTTTGAAAAGGCAAGCACCATCAGCATTATCTGCATTGCAGTCATCTCAGTAGTGCACAGAGGCATTTACACGTCAACAGGACCAACAGTCTGTTTCAGATAAGTGTCTTTAATTTATGATGGCTCTTCCCAGCATGTGAGAAAGAAGTAGTTTGCTTTTTGCACAAAGTCTAAGAACGGAATATGTAAGTGTCCATTTACTAAGTGCTCAAATTTATGCTCATTTTCTGCAGGAAGATGTCCTTCAAATGAATTGCAGGACGCCTGAAACTGGATTAACAATGTCATAAATCATACACCTGCCAAAACAACAGCATAACAAGTGAGACTATATATAACCTATGTCTGATTTGAATAGATACTATCTATATTTTACAATTTGATATAAATCAAATATTAGCAGACACTTATTCAAATTTCAACATAAATCACCACATTGATTTTAATGCTCCTATAGTTGTTTTGAGAAAACTCTTTAAGCTTTTGCAATGTCCTAATTCATTATTTAAGAAGTTTTGAATTTGCATAAAGATGAAATTTGCAAATTTATACCTCACATATATTCTGCCAATGTTTCAACAATTTTTTTCCAAATCAAATTGTAACAAATTCCTAGTTTATATTTCTCAAATTATCAACTAAATGTTTTGCTAACCAGGACCATTTTTAGGACCATCCTTTACATAGCAGGATTTATTATAAGCCAATGTTTCCTTTATGTATGCTAGAAAGAACAATATTTCTCTCTATTCTCAATTTCCAAGACTCAAATCTAGTTTCCCTGTTTAATTTCAAAATCACTACAGTAGGAGCATAAACTCACAGTGTTTCAGGATGGGTTTGGGACCAATATTTTACTGCATAACTTGCACTTGCTCAACACACCAAGTAAATCTCAGAAAACCTCCAGACAGATCCCTGTAAGGATTTTAAAAAGGAGCCAAGACATATCCAAGCACCTTTATCTCTAAGAGAAGGAGGTGTAAACCTTGGGAAACACACTACTAAACTAAGCACTATGATAATTCATTAACTTAATGCCACAAGGATCATCTAGTCCAACTCCCCAGCCAATGCAGCAAAAATGGTAACAAAGAAAACAAGAACCACCAAGCAGAATTCTGAACTATCATCATTCAGGAAACCAAATTAGTGTATATTCATGTCAACAGACAAATTTTGTTTGAGAACACACATACAACAAATCTCCCTAAAACAACAGAAATAAAATGCAACATTCCACAAATAAACTGACCCTTGTTGAAATACTCAGAATAATGAAAGTACAAAATATTTTACATCTAAATGTCTAGTTACACCAGACATTTTCCTTTTTTTAATAATGAATAGTACATTAGAAAACAGTTGTTAAGAAAAAAGCAACACAGAACTTGCTGCAACTGGTTCAACCAGCCAAATATCAATGTCATTAGAAGAACTACAATTACATTTCTGTGAATAAGAGCCTGAAATACCAGATATCACAAAGTAAACAAGAAGAAATATTCAAGGTTTCAGTCAGAATTAATTAGAAAAGTAAGTAGTACACATCAGAGCTATTGCTTTGCACCATATGCTGTTTATACTGCTGTGTCCTTTTAAGGACACTTAATAGATAACATTATCATAATGCTCACATTTTTCCTCAGAGTTTCCTCTTTTCTGACAGAATGATTTATAATGATTTGTTGCAATCAGCCACACATTCATCTGATTACACCCTTTCCAGTGAACACAACCCAAGCCACACTCTGAATGTGAACAGAGACCTGAAGAGCCAGAAGGTAAGCTGGGATAAGCAAGCCAGAAGTGACACACATGCCTAAAGAAGGCAACAGCCAATGTATCTCAACACTGGCTAAACTAGCACCACACCATGGCCAACAGTGTCAGAAGTTCTCAGTTTAACAGCGGGACAGCATCAGCACACTCACAGCTTCACAGCTGGTCCTGTAGATCCCCAGGGAGCCACGTGTGGGTCTGTATCAATCCGCTGGTGACTCGTGCACACCTGATGTTTTGGATTTCCAGTTCAGATGTGACAAAATAGGGGATATTTAAAGAAAAAAAAAGTAAACAGAATAGAGTGATGAAAAAAGGGTGGTTGAGTAAGACAGCAAGAGGTAGGAGATCAGGAAGAGTGAAGAGACTTGCTGTATCAGAGGCATTTTGTTAAGAAAAACATTCTTACCAGCTCAACTCTTCCAACGAAGCAACTGAGGAAAGTCGCGCAGGAACTGCAACACCAGCCCACACTTTAATCAACATCTCTCACTCACCATTTCATTCTTCCATCCTCTGGACAAAATTTAAAAATTATGATCTTGCATCCTGCCTCATCTTTAGCAGTTTTCCAATAATTTCGTCTTCTCAGAGAGCAGTCTGTACTTAAGATTTATTCCCTTCAAGCTAAACTCTTTTTTCAAGTCCAATCTTGCTTAATGAGTTACTTTTTATTATGGGAAGGTTTTTAACGTGTTGTTTGTTCTGTCAAGCCCAAATAACTGCTGACATTCTAATCATGAGGCCCTTGGAAAAAAATAAAAGGCAGCTAATTTTTTTGCTTAAAAGCAATCTTTTCATTTACCTATAAAGCAATCATATAAATCATGTTTAAATCATTTTAATATAAAAATAGCCTGCCCACATTTTAAATATTGGAGAGGATAAAATAGATAAAATGGTCCTCTTCAGATTTTAATCATCCCTCTCTTACTTAAATCTGAATTGAATATATTCCTACAGCATCAGCTGTAGGTCCTGAAGTCCTGAGGAAGGAATTATCTCTGCAAAAATCAGAGACCAATCTCCCACTCCTAACATGAAAGGTATCTTCTGTTGTAGGCATATATAAAAATCAAGTTCTATGGGGAAACAGCTTCTAAGACCCGCTTGAATTTAGCACACCATGTTCTTGTATACATTTTGTCAATTTTGTCAAAAACTGTGCCCTCCCCTTTCTCCTCCTCGTATCCCTTCAGGGGAAAGGTAGTAACTCTGAACCAACAAAGAACGTAATACTTTGCTCAACTGATCTAGTTTTTCCAAGAAAAACGCAACTTTAAATCCCTGTCAACACATGCATACTGCTGAATATTCAGATCAGCAATATTAAATAGTTACCCAGGACTTTAGCTAACACTATCAAACAAGAATATATTTAATATAGTTTTTGTTATTCTTGATTGTGATTTCCTTAGGCACATGATTTCTCAAATATTTTTAATTTAGCTAAACTTGTCAAATTATACTACAAACTCATCAGATTATGCCCCAAAGAAAACTTGGAAATTTTCTTTCTTAAAAGCATTCACTGTCTTCTAACACTGTACATGATTTATTCCTCTGTCTAAAATATAGGAGCTTTTTTTTTTTTTAAGAAATGGATGCTAATGAAAGAGCAGCATTTCAACTGGGCAGTGACTCCCTCTTCTAAAGAAAAGTAGTGGCTTAGTGCTGCAAAATCTCTTCCCTTTCCACAGATAAGTGATGCCTGTTGGTTGCTCTAGTTTCAGTTATAATAGGTTACTTACAATATAGCTATGACTGAATGCAATTTGCATTACTGCATTCAGAATCAACTGCACAAATGCAATTGACTCATCTTGAATTTACAATATTACAAGCTTTTACTATCATCAACTGGATAGCTCTTTCATTTTTTCCCCTTTTCTCTATTACCAGACAGAAAAGGCAAAACGGCATGTGCAATTCCAAGGAAGTCTTGATCTGAACAGCAGACTTTCCGTGTGAACACAGCTTCCATCAACCTTGCTAGAAAGAAGAAATTCTGCTATTACAGAGGGATGCAGAAGGTTCTGATATTGGTTAAGTCAAAGGACTACGACAGCCATAAAAACTGTTTTACTACCTTGAATGTAACTACGGAAAAGAGTAAAGTCACACAGCTATGCAGAACACCCATGTCTTCACTTCAAGGCATTTGTGTCACAAACAAGGTGACTTTTTCTAAAGAGAAATCTTCTTATCACAGTTCACCAGCAAAACACCAACTACATCACAGAAACACCAGTAATAGCCCCATAGCCAAGAAAGGGTTGAGTTTTGTATTAACACATCTTCATGTGAGCAAAGAGGTGTAACTCCTCCTTAAAAAACGTCCTCCTAATTCAAAATTGGGTTTGAACGTATACTTTTGAGACAAATAAAACTGTTTTCTGAAATGGTTACAAATCTGCTAATTGCCAGCGTAGCTGAAGGTACTGGCTTTCCTCATCAAACATGGCTAGGATACTCAGATGTTTTCTCTTTGCCAAAGAAATACTCACAAAACTACACTCTTTTTGTCTGGCAGCCTAAAGCTATGACAGATAGCAAATGTTCTTATAATAAATGTCTCTTGCTATACCAGGGTAACCAGGAAAAAGACATGAGCGTAGCCTTTGTTCTTAATCTCTACTGATTAAGTTTATGAAAATGAAACATTATCAAAGACATTTGAATAGACTTGTTTCTGCACCATATGACATACAAAGAAAAGCCAACACTGCAACATTAAACTGGTGAAAAGTACCATTCTAGGCACTGTGATGCACATGGCAGGTTTACTTGCATGTTTTGACTACCATTTAAAGTTGAATCATCACTACTAACTTCACATTTGCTGCTTCCTATCTTAAAGCAGACAAATTAGAGATGGTCACATTTTCTTTGAATTTCTATACTAAACACCAAATCTGTAATACGTAGAACAAAGATAATAAATCATGCCAAATTGGTTTTCAATCATGTGGAGTATTTTCTACAATAAATATCTATATCAGATCTCCTATGTAGTGGCCTTATAAAAGAAACAGAAAAAGTATTTTTTATCACACTCCGAATAAATTACAATAATCTGCAAATTTTGTTCAAATATGGAAAAGTTCCCAAGAAACACCAACTGTGCATTGCATGGATACCAAAAATTAATTAGAATACGGCTCAAAAACACAGTTCCCAAGTTGAACTCCTGATTTACACAATGCCATAATCAAGAGCCAACCAAGAGGTCATGCAACCCTAAATGACCTCATTTTGGAGACTGTATCTTGGTCATCTCCAATGACAATGATACAATGTCCCCAGCAATCTTAGAAAACAGTAAATGAACCGAACACTGACTGTGCATTCCTCCATAACAGGCCACCATCAATACTTCAGACCACATTTCCACAAAAATATTATTCCAAAGCCATTACTCCTCATCCAATCCGTTCCAAACACCATGCAATCCCAAAGATAATTCTGATCTCTAGAAAAGTTAATCTATTCTACAAGAGAAACACAAAAACTTTCCTGAAGACAGTTTTTCCAGACTTTGTTCAGGACTTTTAAGTCATCCCAATCACAGTCCATATTAGATCAATGCCTCTGCCAAGATACAAATTTAGCATAATGTATACTAACATTCCCACCCACAGAGATCACAAACCAATTACGATAAACAGTCAACCCACTGCCTATTTATTTTACTGGAAAAAGTTCACTAACCAGAATATGTCAACTGGAGTGGAATGAAGATTCTAATTCAGCTCTGCCTCTGTAAAGTACATTAATCCCCACGTAAAAATGGGTGTGTGTTACTATTCTGAATGAAAATGCTGCCTTGGGGATGAGCTCTAAACCAATTGCAGGAACATTTTACGCAGTTACCAGTGGTTGTACACAATATAAAAATTTATCTTTTTAGATACTGAAACAGAAAGAGTTGTAAAGTCAGAATGATTTAGTCATGAAAGGAAGTAAGTCCATTCAATTTTACCTACATAAAACAGGATTTTAATAAGCTCAGTTACATATCATAGAAACTAATTATCTTTTCTGAAAATTATTAAACACAGGCTTCATTCAAATGCGGATTAACTATTTAAATACATGTAAAAAAACAGAAAGGAGAGAATTAAAACCAAAATGCAGATAAGCAACAAGGACTCAAAAGTTCAGGAACTTCCATCTATCTCTTTTTACAGCAGAAAGACAAGGACTTGGAACATGCTCAGGAGACCTTCACTCTCTCCAGAAGGTCACTCTGGAAACCTGGGAGTTGGGTGGTGGCTCCAGTCATTCTGATCTCAGGCAGCAGCAGTGAAAAACTGTGTGGTTTGGCTAAACAATACACTGGTGGGTAGAGAAGGCTTTTGCATCAGCTGCCGTTTACTGAATTTCTGTTGTCCTAATTTTCAGCTTATTTATTACATTATTACAAAAAAGGCCAGAGGTGGGGGAGAGGAAACAAGAGAAAAGCTACTAGACTTTGGCATCCACCAAAGTTAGGCCAAAGGACAACCAGCCATGAGCAATCACTGTGGTTGACCTCTAAATGGCTAACTCTAGTTTCAATATCACCTCACTGCTACCCTTGAGCAGACAGCCTTGGTAGTGCTACAGAGATACTAATATGTAAATAAATGCAGGAATTTATTTCAAGAAACACTAAGTGTTTAAGTGAACACTATGCAGAACCACTTTTGTTCCTACTCACAAGTGACTGCCACTGCAGACTTATTAAACTAACCCATACCATTGTCTATGATGCAGCTTATGAAGTTTGTCAGGTTCATTCTCTAGATCTGAGTATGTTACTTATTAACTTATCCTCTTTTCCTTGTCTGCCTATGTGTTACAGGAAGATGAGTAATAGCACAAAACTTCTGTCCTAACTCCGATTTTCCCTTCCCTCTGTTATTGTTGCAGCATGAGAAGCAAGGACTTCAAATTTAGACAAAATAAAGAGATTACATTCCTGCATTAAGGTGTGCCAGAAACCTGAGCTCTTTCAGCCACAGAAGTACTGTAACACACTCCCTCTAATTATTATGCAATATTACAGTCTTCTACAGCAGAAACAGTAATTTCATGGGTAGAATTCAAACCATTCACCAGAAAGCAGTTATACAGCACTTGCAGGAGGAAGGATTTTTAATAGAACAGGACTGCTAAGTCAAAAGGATAAAACACTAAGAAGCTTGTAACAGTTCAGCTTACCACAACACTGGCATTTATCAGCTTTCCACACGTGCACATTTTGTGTGAATTGTCTTAAAAACATAATGAAAGTAAGTACTTTCATTTATTTACCTTATGTAATTATGCACGAAAAGACTGAAAATTATTAATGTTTTAGCAATTTGCATAATTTTCATTTCTCAACAGTAGATACTTGGTTCCAAATAAATGACTGAAATGTCTGAACACATAACTCACTTAAAAAAAAATCTCCAAGGTTACAACTTCATTTTTCCAGTTAAAAAACTTGCAAAATATTTATCAAGTTGATAAATAAAAAACATTTGCTTTAAATAAACTTAATTATAAGGTCAGCCACAAAGCACTTGAAAACTGTATTTATGGTTTTATGCTTCTTAATTCTCCAATTTCATAATTTTTTTCAGAGAACAAAGATATGGAAACAGAAACATCTGTTAACACAAGCATCATGCTACAGCTCTATATACAAGTGCATTAAAAGATAAAACTTAAAACACAATATACCTGCATGACACCTGGTAGAATGGATATCCTGGCGGAGGAACAGAGTTTGAAAATCCAGACTGACTCGACATTGCCTTCAGGTATCGTATCCACTTAAAGCGTGTCTATATTCCATATGTTAATTCCTTACAAAAAAATACGTATGTATGTATCCATCTGTACCTTTGTTCAAAGCTAACTAAATAGAAACCAAGTGCATATTTGAAG
This sequence comes from Pitta sordida, assembly GCA_013390025.1. Lineage (NCBI taxonomy): Eukaryota > Metazoa > Chordata > Aves > Passeriformes > Pittidae > Pitta > Pitta sordida. Next base: position 51,872 of record WEKX01024753.1, read on the forward strand.
GTCTGGAGGATTCTGCCTGCATTTCAAACTGCTTCCTCAGTAGTGAAATTCCTAAAAGCCAACACCCTCATGACATCACGTACTACAAAATCATAAACACGCAACTGTTTCAGCGAAGCAAGGACAGCCCGTCGTTTTTGACTCGACATAAAGCCCTGCACCGCATTCTTCCTGAAAGCACAGTGCCTTTCAGGCTGGCGAGAGGCAGAGACCTGCTGCCTCGAACAGCAGCCCTGCCTTGGCAGGCAGCCAGCAACCAGCAGAACTTATTGCCAATGCCGCAAATCCCTCCGATCAGCTAACGAAGAGCCAGACTGCAGGTGAAACATGGTTTTAGCCCATTACAAGAATTTCCTTGAAAATGCACGAGATCCATGACCTTGAACTTAGTGACAAAAACATCATTTAAAATTTTCAGTTCAATGCACACTGCATACTCTTGTTTTATAAGCGACATCAGATTGCAGTGCACATTACAGTAGTGTAAAAAATCACATTGAGCTTCCCTTGCTTAAAAAGAATCCTCTCATGCTACACCCTAAACTATGGGAAAGCAAGAGGGAAGGACAGGAGATAGAATCGTAAACCACATGATTTAAGCTACTGCATATAGAAGTAAAATTATATGCATGCATTCCTATAGTATTTTACTACTGCTTAAATCAAAGAAATATCAAAAGCAAGATTTCTTTTGATATACAGTACAATGGTAAGTTACGTGAAAGTTTATTTGGGCATGTCTTCCTCAGGAGAGGAAAAGACTACTGGAAAGCAGGAAGACTTGAGCAGTCATAGGATAGCCCAGTAGCATGACTAATGTCAAACAGACTTAAATGATTATCTACCTACTCTACTCTTAAAAAAGGTGTACAGTGCCCTTATATGAAGATTTGTTTAGTTTAAGCAAAATATTACATAAAAGAGATTTTTTTTAATTATTTCATTACCTATGCGAACTGCACTGGAAAACATTAAAAGGTTGCGTTTAATGCCTCTACCCCATGACACACTATTTACTCTCATATTATTTTAATGTTGTCTCTCAGTTTTCAAAAAAGAATGAATTGATTTCACCTGGTTTATCTCAAGTTTATAATCAACATCTAAGTCATTAGAAAAATGGTGCAAAACTTAGTCACTATCCTAAGATATCTTTTAAAGTCTGAATTTAAAAAATGGGAGCTTGTTCTTCTACCTTAAATGCACCTTAAAACTGAATCTATCTTAGTGAAATGTTTAGTTTCTTTTTCGTGTAACTGCTGCTTTTACAGTGTTTTAACACCACTGTGCTATTTTACATGACCTAAGTATTATTTGTCAAGGTGCATAAAAGGGAAGTTAATTCATGAAGCAACATTTCAAATAGAGTTGAAACAGTAGTTGGGGGAAAAGAATCAGAAGCACTCGCAGGCTACAGAATAAAGTCTTGAACCTCAAAAGACAATGGGAATGCTTATTAATTAGCTCTGCACAATGTCGTATACAGAGCTCAGTCAACTGGCTGTTCCCATCAGCTACAACGTGGGGAATCACAAGCCATTTTCCACAACAAATGCAATTAACACTTGCACACAGAACATGTGGATACCATAGGTCACGGCAAAGGGCACCAATTCCTCAAGTACTCTAAAAATGCCAAGATAACACAAAGAAAGCACAATCCTCCTAGAGAAGTACCTTTTTATTTATTTGCTCAACTGACATGTCTGGAAAAACAAAGAAGCTTCTGGGTATGTCATTGTGCATAAAATTTTCTCTCTCGTCTGTCTGGAAAGAAAAAGCTTGAAAAGGCAATTTAAGCACAAATAATGCTGCAGTATCAGCTGAATTTTTACAAACAGACTTGAGAAATCATATTCTCTCTCGTGTTTAGTACGGAGCATTTACTACAAAGCTCATGAATCTCAAAAACCACATGGGTAACAGGAAAACGTGAGAGAAAGAGAAAACTCTACCAGGCCTGTTAGAGTCACCTTCACCTACTGCCTAATCAGGGATGTTAGGAAAAGTACTGTTAGCTCTCACCCCTGTGGCCACAGCTGCTGAGGGCCATGCCAGTCATTCCTCTCCACTGCTGGGGTTGGCCCTGAAGAGTCACCTTGTAAAGCACTTACACTTTTATTCTGTATATTTACTCTTTTCTTTATTTGGTGTCTTCTCGACACTGATAATTACAGTATCAGCCCATTTATGCAGTAATTCACATGTCAGAATAATTTTTCTTTGTCCCAACCAGGATTTAGGACGTTTCCATTGGATTTGCCAGCTGAAAAGAATGTTTGTGTCAAGTCAGAAGATTACAGATTTATAAACCAGGAGTCTTAAAGGCTGCAAGTGACTTGCCATGCCATTTTGCAAAAATCACATAGTCCCTTAATACCTAGTTTTTCCACATAATAAGAAAAATACTGGCTGACAGCAAAGGAATGATGTGAGGTTAAATGGTGATTTTTGTAATTAAGTATTGAAATCCTCCGATTAAAGATTTATGAAGGGATAAAACAGCTGTAAAGTTTGAGGGAAAAGATGTGTGGGAATATTCAAAACAGAGCTTTCTTTTTGTCTCCTGCTCCTAGCTCTAAGACAACAGAAGCATTATTGCCCTGAAATTTCAATTTAAATATAAAAGCCATTTAAATTTTAAGACGTAGTGTAAAGCGAATTTTTTTAATGGGTGGGCAGCATTACATAGCAGTTGAAGATGGGGATAAGCGAGATAACAATAGGCAGACAAAAACTGTATTTAAGATGATCTTTACAGAAGCACAATCCTCCACTGATAGGCATCAAACCAGTTCAGTCACTTGGAAGTAGGAAAGGAAAGTGTGGCTTCAGACAGAAAAAGGGGAAAGAGAAAATCTGGTATGGATCAAAGAGAGTCTACACACAATGAAACCCACCATTTACCAATTTTTTTTACATATTTCTTTCCACACGGAGGCTGGATCACAGAACAGGACTATTTTTGGGATCCAGAACTACTTGCCAAACACCACCTCCACTGAAAGACCCAAGTGGGTTTCATTCCAACTGCAGTCACGTCTGCTTGAATTCTAGTTCCGTGTTTTGGAGCCAACAAACCCATTTAAAAAAACCACATTAGTAGAGTTTGGCATGCCATTCCATGTAACCCTCATTACTTTGCTGGAACAAAAGTAAGTAAAGAAAATAAGTTTTATACACAAATAATGTGTCTCTAGAATCCACAGTGACCTTAATACTGAAGGAAGTGACCTGTTAGAGCACTTAGTGCGGCTACTTGAAAAGGTATAAAATACTTAGGCGAGATCTAACTGCATTTCAAAAGGTAAGGACAGGCTGAAACACTGGATAAGAGTAAGTTCATGACCACTTGCAGTTATTTCAAACAAGTAGTATCCTTGGTAAACTAATGGAAAATTTGTTTAAACTAAAAAGTCAAGCTGAAGAAGAAATAGAAATTAACCTCATTATCAGAATCTAAATCAATTTCATTAAGTCTAGAACTAAGAGCGGGCACATTCTAGACAATTATATGATGATATATCAAAATGCACATAAAATGTTTAGTACTCATAAAAACAGAATTACGTGTCATGCAGAAAGTACTGGAACATCAATATCATAAATCAGTAATTTACTCCCATACAAAGTATTATATTTGATACTTTCACTGATGGCTATATTAGTGTCTAATATATCAGATACTAAAACACAAGGGAAAATGTTACAAGATACCTAGAAAAAAAATGGCATGGAGTTTGAAAAGAAAAGTATTATTTACAAAGAAAATATTCCAAAGATATTCAATGTAATTAACACTTAGAAGATAGAATGCAAAGTCTTTTCTTCCCCTCTGGATGGAAAAAAAATAAAATAATGAAATATTCAAAAATACTGAAGAATAAGGCAAATTTGAAACTGAAGTAGGACACTACAACTGAAAATGCAAAATGCATCCAGAGTTAATGACAAACTGGATATTTATATAGGGAGAACAAAACCAACCAAACCAACTAACCCACACCCACAAAACCCAAACAAACAAACAATGCAGAAGTGATACCTGGAAGGAAAGAGGACTTGTAAATATCACCAGTACTTGGGAGGAAAAAAAAACCTGTGAGAAAGCCTGACCCAGCTGCCGAGGGATGACTTTCACTCTTCTCTGTGGCAGACTAAAGGGTTCAGTGATAACACAATCTCTGCTGCACTCCTAAACTTGTTGGTCAAACAGCTCAACTGAGATTTATTTTATCAGCCTGATTTCCCAAGAAAACTGAAGTGATCACTGTCGCAGAAGCAGATACCAAATAAGCCGGTTAGTTGTTTCCAGGTAGGCTCCCAAATGAAAAATCAAGAAAAGTGAACCACCATGGAAAGAAAACATGGAAAGAAAACAGGCAGCACAAGAAGATGTTTGTATTCTGACTTCAGTTCAACTGGGTTCTCCAAAACAAGCATTATATGTACCTTCTTCCCTTCTCCTATCCCACCTTCTAGTCTTTTAAGTTCCTCATTTACCTGCCCTCCTATGAACAGACTGCCCTGTTTGCCTTTCAGCTTTCCATTACTCCAGGCCCTCTTTCCCTCCTGCTGCAAAGGCAGCTCTCTTGCTACATGTACGGCACTATCCCAGAAGGCCTATTACAAGCTTGTCTAGCTTGACAGCACTTTTATCTAGCCCAGAGATAGTTACCGGTTACCCACCCTCATCCTCCATCAGCTTTAGATCATTCCCAGTGAGATCTTTAAAAACATTCCAAAGAGCAAGCAACACTTGATTAAACAACTAGGTGTTGCACCTATCACAAAGACACAAGTTTCCCCACATTTTCCTCCATGCACTCCCTACATATACTGGTATGTCCTAAAGTATGTTTGACATAAAACTGACACAAAGGGCAAAATTTCCCCAAAACAGCACGACTCTCCACTTACTTTCTCAAGCCTGTCTATTTTCTTATTTGTTTTTAGAAGGTAACAGTGAGAAAGCTACCCTTTTAAACTGAATATTGGAGCGCAAAATCAGCATCCCTTATGATAAAGTGGGACTACAGCCAAGCCAGAAAGGGACTTTTTACACAGGCGTGTAGGGTTAGGACAAGGAGTAACAATTTTGAACTGAAAGAGGGCAGGTTTAGATTAGGCATTAGGAAGAAACTATTTACCGTGAGACTGGTGAGGCACTGGAGCAGGTCACGCAAAGGAACTCTGGTCACCCCATTCCCGAAAGCATTCAAGACCAGCCGGGATGAGGGTCTGAGAACCCTGGTCTAGCAGAAGGTGCCCCTGTCCACAGCAGGGGAGTTGGAACAAGATGATCCAATTCAAGAGACAACGTGAAATCTCCTTTGGAAGGCCCCATGTTAGCCACTGAAAGGGTGGGTAGGTCAGAGGAAAAAGTCTTGGGGAAATTATAAAAAAATAAAAGAAAATAAGAGACAGATCTATTATTCCTTGGTATCCAGGTGTGAGACTTGAACTCTACTGTTCATTACTACCGCCAGAAACAACACACAGATTTTAAGACTTTTTAAACACTAATATAAGTGCTTCATCATTTATCCCTGTGTGTCTTTGTTCCTGGCATCAGAGGTGAAGCTCAGCACCCTCTGCAGAACAGAGCTATAGCTCAGACATCCTGTACAGGAGTTAAAAGAATCCACTCTCAGATGCAAATCACAACACAGATATTCATAAACTAGCTTTCATACTCTAGGTCGCTCTTTCCTTCACTTCGCATTTTTACATTCAGAAAGGAAAAGTGTATTGTCAAACCTAATTTTCCAGATACGTAAAGATATAATATTTATATAGGATCTGGTTTCTAAAATTGGAAAAAGGTTCTTTTGATGAACCTTGCATACAAAATTCTTGAGAGAGACATCTTTTGCAAGGTAAAACGCCAATGCACTCGCCTCTGTGACCATGCAGGCTGACAAGACTGATGGAACTTCATAAAGCAGAAATGATAAGGACCTTGAAGTATAAAGTATCTGAAATTTAAGGAATTTATTTCCATTAAGGATTTGTCCTTCAAGGAATAGTGAAGTAAAAGTAACTGCAAGACATAGCAGTAGGTTATATTTTAGGTACGGACACATTGCTACATCCAGAAGCTTTACCTCAAGATCACAGAATCACAGGATCACTGAATCATTAAGGCTGGAACAGACCTCCAAGATCACTGAGTCCAACCTCTGACCGAACACAACCTTGTCAACTAAACCACAGCACTAAGCGCCAAGTCCAGTCATCTCTTGAACACCTCCAGAAATGGTGACTCCACCAACTCTCTGGGTATCACATTCCAATGCCTAACCACCCTTTCAGTTGAGAAATTCTTTCTGTGTTCAACCTGAACCTTCTCTGGTGCAGTTTGAGGCTATTTCCATTTGTCCTGTCACTTTGCACTTGGTACATGAGGAGAGATCAACCTCCACTTTGCCACAACCTCTTTTCAGGCAGTTGTAGAGAGCAACAAGCTCCTTTTCTCCAGGCTAAACACTTCCAGAAACACTTGCAGCTCCTCACAGGACTTACTCTCCAGACCCTTCACCAGCTCCATGGCCCTTCTCTGGATGCTCTCCAGCAACTCAATGTTTTTTTTGAAGTGAGGGGCCCAAAACTGGACACAGGACTCGAGGTGCAGCCTCATCAGTGCTGAGTACAGGGGAATAAGAACTTCCCACATGCCACATTATGAAGCAATGACTTTTTCTTATTCTATTCTCCTCTTCAGAGACAGAGAGGTCAAAACAAGACATTAAGAAGCACTGATTCAAAACTACTTGTCCTCCTAGACAGATCTCAGCCTCCATGTATTCTGAACATAATTCCAGGAATCAGCCATTAAAACAAACAATAAGAAGTTAAACGTCATTTGACAAAAGAAACTTCAAAAGACACTAGATTTGGTAGATGTAAAAAACCAAGTAAGTCTGGTTTGAGCCTATCAGTTAAGAGTATGAAGCCGACTTTAAAAATTCCTATACCTGAAAAAAAAGTCTAGAATTTAAATATCTGAGAATTCATAGTGGAGTTACAATATGTCTGCTTGCTATCTTAGCCCTTCCAGACATTCTGACATGGCCTAAGAAATATTATTTTTAGTATCTTTTTTTCCCCACCTGGCACAAAAGTGCAGAAGTTATTAAATTCTCATCCAAACAAGATTTATTTTTAGCCCAAACATAAAACTGCTTTCAGTAACTTTATTAGTAAAAAGGCTGTAAGGATGCTCAAAGTCCATCAGTGCCCTGACTTGCACAGCAATCTAAACAGCACTATCCAAAAGCCATTCCAGCTACAAGAAGTTACGGGGTGCTTGCACAGCTTCCATTGACCTGACACATTACAATCCCATATCAAGTCGAAAATCTCAGCTTTAGTACTAATAACACATCACATTAGTACTTGAAAGCACACTTTCCTAGCCTTTGTCCCTAAACCAGAGGTGACACACCTCCTTCTTCTGCCTCTTTCACTCTTCCTGGAAGTTGTCACTCCCCAGTTATATGTAGCTGAAGGCTCCATTCCTACTCCTCTTCTCTGAGCGCTCATTCTTCTTCAGGCTTAGCATATTAATACTGCCATCACCCCTCTACCATGCAACAAGGACCAACACAGAGTGGCTGGAGGGCTACATGGAGGGTGTACCAGCAGCAACTTAACCCTGTTCACAGAAGGACTCTCTATGCCAAAGTATCTGTTCAGGGATATAGCTAGAACACTGTTGAACACTGCTCTTTACTACTGTACCTCAAAGCAAAAGTAGGGATGCTGTCGTGTATAAAACCTGCAGCACTGATGAGCCCAAACAGCAGCTCTCCTGCCCAGAAACAATCACCACTCATTCAACTCCCATGCGTGTAGAGGGCTGGACGGGTAACTAAGCTTCTGTGAGCTAAAGTTCACAGATCAAAACAAACAACGTAGGAGAGTCTGGAGCCATAATGACCAGGCTTAATTTGGCAAACTTATTTCAGTTACTTTATAGCTTAGGTAACTTTTGCCACCAGATTTTTTCAACAGTCAGCTATGAACTCAATAATTCTCACACACTGTGTGGTAGCAAACACAGAAAGAAATCACACACTAGAACTGAGATTCATCAACTGCAACCCAGATCTAGATGTCAGATAACCAGTGCGTGTTTCTTTACTGTTTAGCAAGTTCAGGCAGAAGCTAAACAACTCTTCATTGCAGACAAAGGTTCTCAATTGATTTGTGAGTAACTTACCATGACTGGCACTCAGCCTCTCAGAGAGAATCCTGCCCTATTGAACTAGAGCAGCAAACCCTCCTGCCTGCAAACCCCAAACCAGCACGAGGTTGCTGTGTAACCACTTTAGTACAGTGGTAAGTGTCCCCACCTGGCGTGTGGGAGACCCGGGTTTGATTCCCGCCAGGGAGACAGTGTTAAGAGTTGGACTCGATGATCCTTGTGGGTCCCTTCCAACTCAGAATATTCTGTAATTCTGTAACCAGGTACTGCCTTCTCAGCCGGACCATTCTACCCTTCAGCTGCTAAAGCAGTCTGTAACCATTTGCACAATGAACAAGAAAAAGTCTTGTCAACAGTAAAATATCAGGATGCCTTCTGGGGCAGACAGGAACACCTGAGCTGTAAATTACATGTCTGTGTACCTCAGACTGCTGGTAGTCATCAGGTGAATGCTGGAAGTCAGTTCCCAGTTGCAAGTTGCTGAGGTCAATTGTTTCAACTAGAATTGCAGTTAGAAAGTAAGGCAAGGTCCTAAGGAAGCTCATTCCCCCTCCCTGGCCAGGTCATGGTCAATAGCTTTATGTCTGTAATGTTTCATGACTTGCAGTAAATTTTCCAAGCAGGTCTACAGCGCAAAGATTTTTAAGGTCTATACCAAGTACTGTCCTTCTTCAAAAATAACTTCAGAGTGATAGTTCTATCTTCTGCTTACTGCATTTGTAAACACAAGAGTACAAGTTGTACGTGCTGTAGGATCAGCAGGTGTTACACATTTCAGCTCCAAGAGAATGTGATATTTGAATTACATTCCCTCACTTCATGAAATAATAACATACTCTTAAGTCTGAAATTGCTTTTCTAAAAACCAGAAAAATGACATTCATGAAGACATTACATTACTTTTTATATATATGAGGGGGAAAAAAAGCATAGGGCCTGAAATGAGATTAAGCAATTTTATCCTACTTAAAAATGAATTATGCTGAATAGGATAGAGACAAATACTTCCTCCCAAGTGACATGAAAATATTAAACAGAAAAGTAACTAAAATGATCAATTAAAAAAAAAGGGGGGGGGGGAAATGAGTTAGTCAAATAAACTTTAAAGGCATTAACTTTTGCTAAAAATGAATAGGAAATCTAGTGCTTCACTGAGCATGGATCCATGTAAATTGGACTGAAGTGAATTAATTAGAATAGTCACCTCAAACATATGTGGAAGCCAGCATGCTGATATTAGAAGCTATTTTTAAAATTACTTTGAATTTAGAAAGCAAGGTTACTCTCTATCATGACACAAACAAATATTAATTTAAGTAAGCTCCCAGAACATAGCAAATCTCTCTCTCCAGGGACAATTTATTAACACAAACTAAGAGGATGCCTATTTAATGCCATTCAAACTTCAGCTGGCTGGCCCTTGATGAAGCTTCAGAGTATAAAATATACTTCTTGTAGGATTACAAATAGCTAAGGGTGAGCCTGGTTTTGAGGTTCAGTATAAATCAAAGTCTTCTACATAAAATGACCATCACTCAGTGTCCTTTTCAACCCAGACATATTTTATGTTAACAGCTCAGATAAATTCTTATCTGTAACAATAACATTTCCCAAATTCATACTAGCAAATAAGCTAAATAATGCAATGCCTTGCAAATTGTGCAAATCACATATCAACTGTTACAATTAGAAGCAAACGAAACATTTCATTTTACTTGAAAGTTGGCAATTTGAGCAATTTTACTTGAAAGTTGGCAATTTGATGAGTAATTTGATGTGCCTCAAAAGAACAAAAGTAAAAAAGAAACTGCAGGGTGTACAAACTCCCGAGGTCAGGGTGATAAATGAAACCACTTCCAAAATAAGCTTTCCTAATTAAGGCTTCTAAACCAGAGCTGGCTTGCATTCAGTTAATACCACTGTTAAAAGTAATCTGAAATATTCTTGATAAAATATTTTTAGCATCAGCATCAACATATTAAAATCAGCTGAAGGTCATTATGAGAAAGAAAAAAATAATGCTCGCACTCATGAAAAATATCAAATTCATCCCTGAAAATATGTAAAAATATTTTGAAAAGCCCATACTTAAATCAGTTCAATATTGTTGGTTTATAATTATCAATTTAATGTATTAACTGTGCATTAAAAAAAGAAACAAGGTATCTGTTCATTCTGGGATTACATCTACTGCATTCATCCCCACAGGCACATCTGGACTACTAAACACAGGGTAAGTGTTTTTTGTTAAATGACAGAAATATTACATACATAGTTTTAATCAATTTTATGTCATCCCAGCCTCCCTGAAGAAATATTTAATTTGCTTAATAAGACAGATGGCACCTTTTATTATACTTGTATTTGCACTTAAGAAATTCAATTTGCATGGCAAAACTTTTTTATTTGCCAGGTCAATTCATGTGCCTAAATGACAATTCAGCACTACAAACTGAAGTAGAATTAAATCTATTCTCTGAAAAGTAAATATTCACACTAGTCTTTTCAAGCAGCCAACCATTGAAACACTTCCATGTTGGTGTAATAACTTATTTTATTTAATTGCTTTTGGCATTTTCTTTTGTATGTCACATTAATCTCAGGAAAAAAAAGAGAGATTTATGGAAACAATAAAATTAAATACCTCAAAGCACTAGAAACAGCAAAGTAACAAAGTTCACGTGCTTTCAAGGGCATGAGATGCATTTCCATGTAGAACAGAGCAGACAAACAGGACATCTCATAAAACGTACACTGACTTACACGCACATAAAAATCACCAATTATATTTCATTTAATATTCTTAAGGCTGTGAAATTATTCATATTTACATCTGACCCCCAAACATCAGGTGCTTTGTCAAAAGAGAAGATTTGGGGGTTTTTCTCCTCTTAAGAACAACAAGAATAAAAATGCAAAGGATATAAATGCAAACTTGGGACAATAATGCCTGTGACTCAGCATTGTAAGAAATTCCCAAGGTAAGGTATGATTTCATTCACAACTAAGCCTTGGATTGCTACACCAATGTCATTACTCACATATTAGAAATACATCTCTTCGTCCCTCATACTAAAATCTGTTTAAACACTTTTGAAAAAATGCAAATATCTATTTTCTTTGGTAAGAATTCATCACCAATTTGAAGTCTACAATGACCAAGAAACAACCTCATCCTTCTCATGAGGATCTTTCACAAATCTGGAATTTAAGTACTGAGAGAAAAGCAGAAATATCCAACATTCACAGCTCTAATTATTGAAAATAACAGCACTCAACGCTCAGGCAGGTATTCTAATCACAAAGCAAACTTTGCAAAATAATGTCATTAAATAAACACAGCACATTTAAAGGTACAGGACGAAAAACTCAAAAGGGTTAGCACGAGATCAGTACAAAATCCTCATATTACCTCAGGCATTTAGTACACGAAACACAGGGAAAAACACAGAGCTTCAAATGAAGCATTACAAGCTTTTTTTTGCAAAGTCTCTGCACTGATACATACCCAAGGTAATACTTTTTCATCGCACTGATTACAGACCATCAGCTGCAGACAGCCATTAACAGTTCTCATGACTAACACTGAAGCATTCATAAGCCCTCAAAAACGAAGCACAGTCATTTAAAAGGACCACGCTTGCCCTCTCCCCATTTGCTAAAAAAAAAAAAAATCATTAATGTCTTCACTCTTCACTCCTCTCTTTCTGTCAAGGGAATGAGAGAAAGGGGAGGGAAGAAGATTAGAGCAGAACACCGCCCACCTCATTGCCAGGATTTCCTCCCAAGTCACCCACACATAGAAAAAGGACTAAAACTGGTCTCCACATTGGTTTTAGTGCTTCAGGCTGGCTGAAGAGAAACAAATCATAGCTACAGTACCTCGTTTACTGCAACTGCTGTGAGTTTGACCATTTGAGGTCAGCTGATTTGACACTTACTTCAAGATAAAGCCATAAACTTAAATACTGAATGTTAAGAAACCATAATTGTGATATTATAACCCAGGTAACTCCTAAAATCAGGAGACTGAGGTTTAAATGATCCAGTATTTTAACTAGCTCTTAACTTTAGCCCTTGGCCACACAGTTTCTCTGGTGGACGTGACAGCAGCTTTGCCTTCTGGGCTTCCTCCCATCTAGAACAAGTTAATCAGCTTTTTATATAAAACCAAATTAAATTAATCTGACAGGAAAATATACCTCCTCAGACTAATTACTTAAAGCAAAGCACAAACAGCTATCTCAAGCATGATTTTAATGGAAATTCTTATAAAATTGAAGCACTTGGGGGATGGGGGGATTTAATCTGAAAATGTCTCTGCAGAGCTATGAATTAAAAATCTTTGCAGTTCTGGGAGATATTAAATTTATCAAAAGAGCATTGACAAGTTCTACAACTTCTACTTCAGTAACTAAATTATCACGGATTATTATCTTTTGTTTTAAAACTGCCTTCAAAATTCTGCCCATCACAAAATTACCGTTGGCCCAACCACTTCAAGAAGTTTAAAACTTTTCTTTAATAAACTTCCATACAAAACAATCATAAAACTCCCTGAGTTTAGTAACTTCATAACTTTTGGTAACTAAATTTTCTCTCAACAATATGCTGTGTTAAAACAATTATCTAACATGTTATGGTAATTTAAGTAGGTCACACTGTTTCTATTAGATTTGCCTTAAAGCTCTTTGTAATAAATCTAGTTCCAAGAGACGTGCTTGCCTTTTCTTTCCTAAGAAGTTGTTCATATAAAATTACACCTTAGACAACCTAGAGTCCTTGAGAAACTCAACACACTCTCTGCCACTTATATCCAAGTATACATAATTTGTATGAACTTTGTTACGGTGCAAGCACAGTATTTGTCAAAATACCATAATTTACAACCGCATAACTTAAATCCCTTCCATGTCTGGGAGGAGAAGGGGGCTAAAGGGGGTCTCATTTATCACAAAGCTGCTGTGACTTCACTCTCATGACTGAAATGCTCTTTGCAGCTCCCATGATCTTTGCTGTTGTTTGTATTATGGCCGTGCTCAAAAGAGCAGCACATGAGGCACAACACAAAACCTGAAGAGGTACATATAGGTATTAGCTATATTTACATACAGCATTCATTTAAAAGTAAAAATATTTTGCCTGAAATCAAACACAATGTAAACAAAGGCAAAACTAACACGCTTGTCTTACTAAGGGATATAATTTTTAAAATAAGATAAAAACAAATTCTGTGAAACTGCAAGCTTTGTTTCCTTTTCTGCTCACCAAACGTGTGAGAAATTAAACCTTTTCCTAAATTTTTATTTCATTCATGACCATAGGATCAAAACCTTCAAAGTTTGGAAATATTCCCATTACTCCTTATTTAACTTATAAATGAGATATGAAAATACGTACATGCAAAGAAGTGGCTCTAGGAGTAAATGCTATACAAGTATTTCCATTAAAACCTAACATAAGATCAGATCTAGCAAGTGACAATCCATCATAACTCAACATTTGCTTGCAATTATTTTGCATTTAATTGCAGGTGCTCACGAAGTCTAAAAAAATACCATTGATTTCTGCTCACTACAGAGTATTTTAAACTGAAATTATAACATCAGTTAGCCACTGGTTAAGTTATTTTTGCATCGAAACAGTATTTACATAATGTTACAGTCTGGGACATGTTTGCTGTTGTATTTCCTAGGGATACATTAGACCAGAAACAAACACATGCAAGGTTTAGAATAACATCAGGAAGAAGCTGTTGCATCTTGGCTGCTTAGCTCTGACAAACTTTCACTCTTCAACTTTATACAACTGTAACAGTAATTACTCACTTAACCTGCCGCCAGCTCCCACATTGTGCATTCACACGAACTACATGAGACAGAGGGGGATGAACGTCTTCCTGCAGTCCTACATTTAATTGCTGAAAGCCCAGTGCCCTGTCCTTCCAACCACTTTTCAGGACCAGTCACAAATGCCTTCTTCACACTGAGCTACCAGTAAAATCAATGCTCACAACCCCTGGCTGCAAAGAGGGGTTCTGCCCATAGGGACGTTTAAAAACCATTACTCAGCAGATGTGTTAATTAGATTGTTCTATCCAATTATTTTGCCTATTTAAGGAACTACTCCTCAGATTCCCCTAGTTCTCCCTAACACAACTTCACCATCTTAGTGACTCAGTCTTTTTCTCCTGTTCCATTTTGCAAGATTCCTTGTGACCTCCCCAGTACCTCAGCTGGGGTTTCTGTTCCTGATACCTTCTGAGTTTAGGAACTGTCTATACCATATGCAGACATTTGTAAACCAGATTTTTTTTTTCATACAAGGCTAAGATACCCTGGTCATTCCTAGTGGAAGTATTACTTCTCAACCTCTTTCAAGTTTTATTTGGGGTTTGTGGAACATGCTAAGTTTCGTATCTTTACCGCTCCTCAAAAATCAGAACTGTCTCATTACCAAGAAGTACACAACTTTTTACATGCTCATTTTAAATTTTAAAAGAGAATAGTTAGTGGATACAATAATATATATATAATGTATATAAAACTAAGCAGGATCACCGCTTTTCCCCACAGCATTTAGATTAAACAAACTGAAGATCTCAAACTTAGTTCACGGTTACTCTATGAAGGGCAGACAAAGTAGACTTTACACTACTGATGAAAAAGAAAATATTAAGCATAAGATGAGATATGTTTTTTAAACTTTCAAAGGATTACTATAATAAGTTAATAGATGGGAACCTTAAACTATGGGATCTATGTTACGGATGGTCTTTGAAGAGAAGAGAAAAAGACTACACATAGATGCTTGTGATGATTTGAGGAGCTGTCTTCCAGCTTTGGCATGTCTTCTAAAACGGAACAAACACAGGTTGTATCGATACGCTAAAGAGCTTTCCTGTGCAGAGAAATACAGTGAATCCCCAGTGCATTGAGACCTCTGCATTACGACCCCGCCCATTTGCAAGGTCAATTTCTCGCAGTTTTGATTCGTTTGCGAGTTTAGCCAGCCGACACATGCGCAGTGCCTCTGCTTTGCTGAGGGGCGATGCCAGTGCTCCCCATGGGGAGAGTGCACGGCGCAGAGCAGGGAGGGCACGCAGGGCGGGCACGAGGTGGGGAGGGTGGGCAGTTTCTCGAGCTCGCAGTGGCATTTACAGCCCTGCGGCACCATGCCCCGGTCCCTGACGCAGTCCTGTGTGTTCCGCTGAGATCCAGAGCAGCACTGCCACAAGACATGCCATTCCTATGCCATTCCTG
>WEKX01024753.1:67419-162145 GCA_013390025.1 Pitta sordida
AAACTCCGATACTGATGCCATAAGCTCCCACCGCCATAAGCAGCACAGGGTGTCACAATGTTGCAAAGTTAAGGTTTTTCCAGGCTCCAAGAATGCTGACCAGAGCTCAGAGACACCCCTTCCCCACCATGGAGGCAGGGCGAGCGGACTGACGCAGGGCCCCCGGGGCCGGGCCAGCATGAGCACCGCAGCCAGGGGGGAGCTGAGGGGCAGGGGGGGAGGCGGGAAGCAGCGGCACGGGGTTTGGGCTACAAGCACACACAGTCGCAGCAACCGCTCAGAAACAGTTCCCTTTGCTCCCCTGTGCTGAGAGAGACTACGGGAAGGAGCGGAAAATTGTCCACAGCTCTATGGAAGGCCGGGGGGGGGAGGGGGAATGGGCGTGGCCTGCATGAATATTAATGACCTGCGCTTCTTGGCGAGTTTGGCTTTCTGCGAGGCCTGTGGCCTGACCCGTTCCTCACAAATGAGGGGATATAACTGTACTTTGAAGCTACATCAAGCTGTAAACAGCTTTCATAGGGTTTACGCTTCTGGCAAGAAAAAATAATTCTGTGAAATGCTCAAATTAAAATCATAATGGCTCTACAAGTATTTAAAAACACAAAAACAACCCTCCAATAGATTTCACTAAACAAAGAAAACATTTCCACTCATGCGTTGACATGTTTGATACTAGTATAAAGGAATGAAGGCCTGGAATACCAGAGACTGTGTGAACCTACTACCCTCTAAGACCATAAACCAGAGTTTAAAGTACCTCGTGTATTTCTGACTTAGCATCCTAAAATGACAAAGCCATTCCCAGGTTACTTGTGTTTTAACAGACTGCTTTTCCCATCTTAGACAGAGAAAAGCACTGCTATTCTACTACAGAAGCTGTGAAGGGTTTGTTCAATCTAAACATACATCATAAATCTCACATCATAAGTGATTGTTATTCCAGAAGGTTTTTTCTTCTGCACTGCAGGCTAAAAATAGGTCTAGAAGAAAACAGAAGGCGTTCCGTGGCTTTTAATTTGAAATGGCAGAAAATAAGTACGCTGCAGGCTTCACTGGATTTCTTCCATAACAGAAAAAAAAGTTAAAAGCACAGAATTCTGAACATCAGATCAACCTTGATGACTTCCATAGA
Source organism: Pitta sordida (assembly GCA_013390025.1). Classification (NCBI taxonomy): domain Eukaryota; kingdom Metazoa; phylum Chordata; class Aves; order Passeriformes; family Pittidae; genus Pitta; species Pitta sordida. The sequence goes on from WEKX01024753.1 coordinate 68,555, forward strand.
CATCTTATTTCCAAATGCTTGTGCTTGGAAAATTTTTAAAGATTATTTGTTTAACTGAAAAACATGTAAAAGGAGAAAAGGAGATTCAACAATCTTAACTGAGAATTATTTAAACGACGAACAAGTACCACACTGTAGAAGCAGCTACTTGTAATAGTTTCCTCATGATGGCAGCATAAACCATTCTGATGAGGTGCTAAACAACAATACATATCCCTACTCATACCAAACAGTGAGATCTCAACAGCTCTAGAAATAGTGCTCACTATTTTTAATATTTTCCCTCTTCACACTGCCATTTCTACACTACTTACAGTCTTCATATTTAATCCCCAGAGCTCCACAGGAGTAGTATTCTACTTCACACATACAATTTATCAAGAGAGAAGAGGTACTACCCTACAGAGCATTTATGACAAGTGATAATTTATCAAGCTTCCCCATACATTCTATTAGATTGTGTATCATTTGTATATTCCATTTTGAAAAGTCTGCAACAACACAACCTACATACTTGTGTGAATCACTAAGGCTTCAATCAAGATCTATGAAGTTACTCTGAAGAATGATCTTCCATCAAGATCGGTTTAGTTTTAGTGTTTCTGCATTACAAAGAGGAAAATAGCATGACTTTGAAGACCCCACGGTCTTCTGGGAAGTAACAGTAATTTCAAAACTAGCCAGAAGGATTCTGAAAATCTTGTATTTTATCTTACTGACCTTCCACAGTGTATAAGTCACTAAGATTTACAGCCAATCATATACTTTTCTAAGGTATGAATGTCACTGAGTTCTGCATAGATTTCATCTTATAAACAAATGACATCACTTAAGTCTGTGTTAATTAAGAACAGGCTGGAGATCGAAAAGATCACCATGCTTGGAAAGATTTTGTTTAGAAACTGTCACTAGGGCAAATCACTCTCGTCAGACTATGATGCAAGCCAGGCCTTGCTGAGGCTTCTACTTCCTAAAGCTCATTGCTTCGTATCTCAAAAGGGCAGCCAAAGCCCCCCTTGGATCAGCCACCAACTGCACACTTAAGCTTAACACAGTTCTACCAAAATAATCTTCATTTTTAAACCATACACTAGAATATAAAGTAACCTAGATCACTAAGACAGCAGGTTAGGAAGACACAATGGATATGGTTACGCTTGACTGATCCAAGGGGACAGTAAACTTCTGGAGGAGAAAACACTGAGTTGTAAGAATGAATTACCACATCAATCTCCTGCTCAGTTGCAAGTTCATCTGTTTACAGCCTTTAAAAGTGCACTAAGCCCTAACTTTTTACTTAGAACACCTACACTGAATTTAAACATCAGAAGTATATCCTGATTTATTTCATCTTCCGGTTACTAGCTAGTCGTGCTCAAATATACTTACAACCTTACCAATTTGCAGGTTTAGACTATCTCTGATTCATTTCCAACTGCTTAAAGGAAGCAACCTTGACACTGCATCAAAATCACAAACTGCCACTCAACCTATTTCTAGATGGTAATAAAGATTGAAAGAATAAACATTCATAAGAAAAGGAAAAATAAAAAAAAATCCCAGTCTTTAGAAAAAACAAGAAGCTAGGGAACAGATAAATCAAATACATTTCTAACACATGAAATACAGGATGGATGTACTTGCTCAAGAAGTTTAACTCACAGCACATGCTGCAATACTACAGGCCTTACATGAGACTTTAAATTCCTGGGCAGAGCGAAAAAACATGATTGTAACAGTCAAAAGCAGCAGTGAAGGTTTTTTGGCTGTAGTTAAGCTTTTCCTTAACTAACCCTTCTCAGGTCTTGGCAGTTTTATCTCCACTACGGTAAGGAGGGTGGTTAACACCAATTTTCTCAAATCCCACACAGATTACACTGACTGAAAAGACTGACTCTATCTTAATTTGAGGGTTTACAATAAGAACATTAAAACTAACCAGCAGCATCTTTGTTTTTAAGCACTAGACTCACTGCGCAGTAAACATGTACCACATCAGAGAAAACATAGCTTTCTAATAACAGCCTGTTTCCCAAAAATTTATGGTTTCTAACAGAATTATTATTCCTCCAAAAACCTCCTATTTTCTTCTCCACACACCTTTACTGTAGACCTATTCTGGCCAAGGCAGAAGCAGTGCTTTACCACATTTCCTCTGCTAAAAGGATCTTTCAAATGAGCAGCAAAGCCTGAGAACAGCTGGAGCCTCAGAAGAGGATTGCCTCACTACCAGTAGCAAGAAACAGAAGAAATGAAGCAGAGCAAAAAGCCAAGTTCTCCACACAAAAGAACAGCTAAAGCCAAGGCTCTGCTGCTGGTATGTACATTTGCATGTATTGTTATATAACAGGAACAATGTAATAGTGAGTTCTGTATGAATTTACAGCTTTTTGTTCCCTTACATAACATTAGTTTAATTCAAGAAACATGATGAGGTCAATTGAGTTACGTAAAACAACTACCTCACATGTCATTAGAAACCACTACTCCTACCATTTTCAGCAAGGCGCTTCAAACATACAATGAAATATTCATGGTCATATTGTGATAGAAGATCAAGAGGAATTACATAACAACCTGTCAACTGAAAAAGAAAAAAAATCCAATAAAAAGGTGGATTTGGCAAGTAAAACTTTCAAATTATTTTTTCCTCTAGTCTTGTCCCTTACTGTTAGTTGCTAACAGAAAACACCAAATTTACACAGATCTAAGGGTGGAATAAAGAAAAATTTTTTTCTGTTGCAGATAAAAGGTTTAATATCTAGGAGATATTTAGCTGAACAAGTTTAATTAAAAAAATAGGTTTAAAAAAGCATGAGAAATAGAACCTTCAATATTAGATCCAAAGCATGACCTAACAACTGAAAGGACAGAAATGCAGAGATAATGCATAATGTATGTCCAACAGTAATCTGATCAGTAAGCACGAGCTAACCTGGCATAGGGCACCACTGAAATATGGCAGTGAAAAAGACAAAATACAATGCCAGGATACATCATGACAGGTATTTCCAGAAGAGACAAGAAAACATTTTAAGCAGCCTTTAACTGTAAGTGTTCCAGCAAGTCTTTATCAAGAGTATCATTCATCATTCTACATAATCCAGATTTAGGAAACATCAAATAGATGCATTTAAAAAGGACTTTCTGCATCTAGGGAACACATCAGGACACATCAATTAGTCTGTCATTTGCAACAAGCTGGGGCATATGTACTTTGTAAAATGTAGCATAAGCACGGAAAACTTGAGCAAGACAAGCTGGTGTCTGAAACAGACTGAAGATGAGCCACTGTGAGATACCCGATAACCCAGGCACACATCACGCAGACACAACTACACTGCTGCTGCCTGAAAACTAACACTCCTGGCCTGCACTGTGCTATGTAGATGCATGAGCTGCACCTTGTGTTCAATCCACCACCCAGTGGGGACAGGAATTGATATGAAACTTATTCAATCCTTTATTTTGTAAGGTGTAGGATCACTTTGCTTTAAAAAACCCAACCAACCAGCAATACAAATAGCAGAAAAGGGAAAGTTGCCTTCATCAAAAAACAGGGATGGCAGGAGACCAACAGATACCAGACTGCCACCAGTTAATATAAGTCAGAACTTAGAACAAAGCTCCCTAAATTTATTTCTTTATACTTTTTAGGTACAGGAAAAAGGAAGAAAAAAATTCCTCAAACAAACATGAAAAAACCAGATACAGATCAAGCAATCGATGAGATAATGACGTGGGGAAAATCAGAAGAGAATACTGAGTCAATACCTGCTTGCAGAACCCCCTATTGTTCACAAAATTTAGAAACAAAAGACAATTCACCTATTTCCTAGTATTTCATAATACTGTTCATGCAAAGAATTCATGACTGTTTATCAATAAACATTCTGAATTCTACTATGTATATCTCTAAAGTCATGCAACTTCTCCAATTGTGCAAAGACCTTGCAAACTTCAAAACTTCTGAATCAAGAACACTCAATAGAAGTCTTTGATCTGTAACGCACTACAAGATAATCTGTTACGAGTTTATCACACTAGGCTACTAGATAAAGATTTAACTCTTCTTTTCCTGTTTCCTCAAACTTTAAGGAAGCCCTTCAAATAAACAGTAGGAGTTATCAAGCATTACTATAGAGCAGAGGTCAGCAAATTCTTAAAAATTCAAGTCACGCTTTTAGTTTGCTGAAAAAATAGTCATGAAGGAATTAACTTATGTAATGCTTAAAAAGTGCTTAATTACTGACAATGATTCTCTACATCCACAATAGTCTACTCACACAGAAAGTACTAATTGGCCAATGCAAGTTTGTTGGATCAAAAGTTCAACATCTGTCCAGCTGGATGCCTCAGATAATGTCGTCTTCCTCAGGTAAGGAACAACTTCTTTTTTTTTTCTGATTAACACAAATGGGGTTATCTAGTAAGAATTCATCAAGTGCCAATCATGTTCCATCTGCAGTGTCTTCAGTCTAGCAAAGGAATCTGACCTGAATTCCTCTTTCTGTTAATGTGGTTCAAGCAACAGTACTGGAATCAACTCCTCCCTCCCCTCCAGCTAGATGAACCTCAAGAGCATCAGAAACTGGGTATTTTCTTCTTGCTGGCAAAGTAGGGCCTCAACTGTCCTTAATTCCATTAAGAATATACCTTCCTCTGACAAGATCCTACATTCAGGATGTCAGGAATCATTAGATTGTCCCAAAAGTATAAACTCATTTTGTTGCAGGTCAATCGATGCAGCCAGGCTGCCCAGTCTGCTGAGAAAAGGATGTTAAAAGCTTCAAACGACCAAACTAAATCCAGAAAGAAGAGTATATTCATGCTTCATCCAGAAAAGGACAATTACTGACCAAAATCTTACCCCAAATTAATTTGAGGAAGACTTTGGAGTATAAACCTTACCCTTTCCCAATGAAAAATCACAGAGACATTGGAAAACCTGGACTGAAAAACGTTTCAGGCAATCACTCAGTCCATTCTTTTGCTAAAAGTGAGGTTTTATGTTAGATCCAGGGCAATCCAAACTGAACCTTGAATATTGCCAGCAAGGGAGATTCCACTCCTCCTCTAGGCAACCTACTCCAATATCAAATGTGAAGAATCACCTCTCCTGGCTGATCAGGATGACATTGGAGGTTTGTGAATGCTATACTTGGATGGTAGAAAATAGTGCTTAAACAGCCCGCCTTCAAGCCCCAAAGCACGTAGGCACAATCCTTGACACATATGGGTTTTCTCTGGTGTCCATTCCTCAAAAGCGGTGAGGAAAGAGGATGGATTTGCTAAGCTCTTACTTATGCTAGAAATAAATATCATGTTAAATGAAACATTCATATATTTTAAATCAATACAAGAGAAGTACTAGACTTGACCTTAAAACAGCTGACAAGAAGAATCACACTGGAATATATTTGGCTAAGAGGCATTCACTCATTGGGACTTCAGCAAAGAATCACGTAGGGTGGCATTAGTCAGGGAAACACATTTCCAACATTCTGAGCCAGCCTTGCCTTCAATCCAACAAAAAAGGTTTTGGCAGGCAGCTGAGAACTGCCATTTGCAAACAGGAGTGATATTTGGCATTTTCACTTAGATCCAAGCCCCTGGAATCATGTAATGACTTAAGAATGCCTGCTTTCATCTTATAAAGATGTTTATAGTATTCATACTTTCAGAGACAAAAATGGGCCCTGAAGAGGCTCAGAAAACAGATATAAATATGTGGGTATAAATAAAGACCAATGGCCCAGTAATTGCAGACAACTTTAAGTAACTCTACATGAGAAGTATAGATTCCAGACATTCTACAGTATTTCACAGATAAACTTTAATAAGGTACCCAAAGACACTGTTTAAAAAATTCTTTCATTGCATTTTACTCAGAACTTGTTGCTAACTCATACATTCCAGTCTTTTCCTCTGTATGTTTTTACCTTCACTCTGCAAGAAAAATTCAAAATTTGACCTTAGAGAGAGACGTAGCTCAAAAAGCTTTTAAATAAAGCAAGAACAAGTACAATCCTTTGGCTTTACTGTTTAACAACTGCCCCATCTGTCCCCCATTTCTATTCCTGTAATTTACTATATATCCGTCTAAAAATAACCAAGCCATGTAAACTGTAGGCATAAGCAGTGCAAAAAATTTCCCTTCAAGGAAATTCCATGAAGCAGCCAAAGCTCTTTGGTGATAAAGCTGTTGTAGTCCTTTACAAGGAAGAATAAAATACGCACATAAAAGTAACCAGTTAAGCCAAGCACAACAAAGTCTCAAAGACTTAGAGCAAGACAACCACAGGTGCCTGCACCAACATTTCCAAATTGCCTGTAGCTGGCTTGAGGTTTTGCAATACATAGCACCGCTGATAGTAGTGGAATTCTTTAGTAACAGCGGTTTGATTAAAAATAAAAGCTTTTTGAAAGCAAATATTTACTTACAAATATTTTAGTTCACACATAGCAGAGAACAATAAAAAATGTTTATTCTTTGAACACATGCACACATAAAAATCCTATATAACAAGCATTCCTCTTCTGGGTTTGTCAAATTTACCGAGTTCCATAGTTGTACTTTATAATTTAAGCAAACTGAGCCACAAGAGATAAGCACTTTGTGCACTAGTGCAGTAAGATGCTAAAATTCAGGCTGCCTTTATGGGAGCTTTACCACACTTTCCTATAGACATTCTTCACAGCATAGAACTAAACAGCACACCAATGCAAAAGCTGACCGAAAGCCAAGCTTAACAAACCTTCTAAATTTACTACAGAAGACAGCTTAAAACAACACCAGACTGGAGGCTATGTAGATATGCCATTTGGAGGGCTTTTGACAGATTGAAGAAATATGCTGACAGAAACCTCATGATGTTCAACAAAGGCAGATGAAGGTCTGTGTACCTGGGTCAGAATAAGCCCATGCAACCAAGGGTGGAGGCCAACTGGCTAGAAAACAGTGTTTTACAAAGTGCTCTTATGGGTCTTCATGAAGAAGTTGAACACTATTTATTTATTATACAATTCTCATTCTAGGTCTTGACCTCTCTACTATGTTTCAACAGGGAAACACAGAAAACAAACAACAGAAGACAGAATCTACACCAAGAGACTATTATACACCTTTAAGTTGCCTAGAACAAGCATTGCCAGGAAAGCAGCGGTCAGGAAGATATAGTCTTTCCCTCAAAACCAAGAACTAGCATATCAAAACAAGCTGGTTCACTAATAAGGACTGACATGCTCTTGGCGAAAAGCATAGGCTGACAAAAACAATTACGGAGCCACAACACATTTTGCCCACGACAAGTTCCTTCCCCCTGTCACCTGGAAACACATCTGACAAAAACCAGTTTCAACAAACTTCAGCTCCTGTGGTTTCCAAAAAGACCTGGCTCACACCCTGAGCTACTTTGGTCCTTCAGCTGCACTCTCCAGAAGACTAGAATTCTTCCATTCCTTTCAAGAAGCTGAGTGTTCCCATTCAGAGTAAAGACAAAGCTTTAACAAAGACAGGAACAAAAAGTTACACTATTTATGCTCATTGTCTATGTGAGAAAGGTGCAAACACTGAGCCCTTTGAAGTATGAAGAAGTAAAACTTACTTATATTTTTAAAATATATTATGTTCCTCTAAAACAGCCTTGAATAAGAATTTTTTCAAATTAATTATATTTCAGTATTTCCGTTTCCCCAGTATCTCAAGAATACTCACGAGCATAGATATGACCATACACCATTGTGTTCTACATGCTCATCAAGAAATTTTCTTGACTAAAACTTGTCTTCTTTAAAGCATACTTTTAAAAATCAATTGTTATGTTCTTCTTGCCTGGCAATGTGGAAGATAATTAAATTTAAACAAAAATCTATCTTGTTTGCATCTGCAATTTTATTAAATTCTTCTTGAACTACTTGGTAATATTGAAAATTGTAGTCCCTCATCAAAATAAAGACACCCAAGATAATTGCCACCATGCATTAATTACAATCTGGTATTTCCAGAGCAGAAGAAATGCAGAGAATCAAGTGTGTGACAGGCAGATTTTATAGGAAATCCACCATTCCTATATTTTTCCCCACATTAGTATTATATTGCTTAGAAATAACTGATACACTGGAGATTAAATTCGGAATTCTCTCTCACTGTTTACACGTCATAATCACCAACACATTCTACCCATATGGTTTCCTTTCGGAGATAAAAAGTTACTGTTCCAAATTCTCCCCCTCCCAAACCCACAAAGACAGACACGCCTTAATACAACTCTTAGGGTTTAACAAATATTTTTGTAAGATCTGTTACAAAACAAACAATAAAATACCCAACTCACAATTCCTACGCTCTTCATTGGATTTCATTATGAAATACAAGTAGGATGACATTCAAATTCACCACCTCAAGTTAAAAACATGAGTTTGTTTTGCCATCTGCAGAAACTATTTTGCAAGTAGTCAATACCAGAAAGATCAATAAACCAAATAATGGATTTCCCTCTTACACTTTCGCAAAATAACCCCATATTAGCATAAAAAGCAGACAGTAGAAGATTGTAGATCAGCTGCAGTTTTCAACATGACTACATAAATATTTCAAGAACAATAAACAATTTATCTTACTTATTCAGATTAATCATTTAAATTTGCTCACCAGGAACTATATATGGACAGGTAATCCTTCCGCTTTCCAAGATACACAGAAGTGTGCCTCCTGTAATTTGGTTTAAGGCACAAATATTCCAAGAAAACTCTCCAGCAGCACAACCCCATTCCCTACATTGTCAGTAAACACCTGCTGTAGAGATGTAGGGAAGGCATGCCATCTTTCAGGAAGGGCTCCCATTGCATTGTCTTTACAATTAAGATGGTCTGTCTTGAAGCTGTTAAGCAACACATTTTGTTAAATGTCACACCAAGTGCATTCCATGAGATGGAATGTACATGGTGTCCCTGCAGAAAGCACATCCTCCCACCACAGCTGTAGATTTGAATGTTTCATTGTATTCCTTGTTTGGAAAAAAGTATTAAAAATATGAAGTTTTTTTGCAAAAGTAACTCTCCACGTACCACAACAACAGCTTGGTATTTTGCAAAGTTCTCGAAAAGCAAGTGTCCCCAAGTTTCCCTACTTCACAGAGTAGCAAGATAAACTAAGTGCCTTGTCCCCAGCAATGTCTATATCCCAGAAGCACATAACAGAATATATCAGTGATCTATCCTGGGTGTCTGTGTATTCCTTATATTCAGACTCCATAAATAACACATTAAAGTCTAAACTATGTGAAAAGCATGCATACTGCATTCCAAAATTCACAAGACATTCATTGTGCATAAGCATTTGTAAAATGCACATTTCTTTCAAAACTGAAATTAAAAGCATAATGCTCTACCAATAAAGCTTGAACAAAGGTGTCATTTAGCAAATTATTAACTCTTCTTATCTCTGTCATAGGATTTTTGGCATAGTAACTGCATTTCAAATTTGACATGAAATCCAAGGTAAGCTTTCATAGGTAAAACTATTGAATTTTCATTATCTATTGTTTTTATTTAACTGGAGCTATTTTAGTTCTGCTCAGTGATGTGGCAGAAATAAAAAACAAATGTGAGGTAAAATATCTAAAAACATGAATGTTAAAAAAAAAAATCAAATGGACAGTGTATAACTCATACTCTCAACAAATGTTTATAGTCTCTTAGGAGCTTGAAATCTCCAAGATGTGTTCTACTTCTCACCTGCCCTGCAGTTCCATTGAATGCATCATTTTCCAAAGAGCTGAAGTCCAAATAAGATCCACTGCTACTGAAAGAAACAGTCCCACCTCTTGCCCTCCCCCAATGCTTTCTCGGCAGCAGCACTGATGCTTGTGCAGCCTCGCTGCCAAATGAAGGGTAAGGTATTCAGCTGCAGTCAGTCTCCCATAGGATGTTCTTCAGCTGGATCAAATAAGTGAACTGGAGAATCCCCACCTCTCACACAGGTGACCAGTGTTTTGATTCCTGCCAGGGAGACAGTGGTGCTGTTCAAGAGTTGGACTCGATGATCCTTGTGGGTCCCTTCCAATTCAGATGATTCTGTGATTCTGTGATCAGGCTGCTGAACAATTATTCCAGGACTGGTCAGGAAGGGGCTGCAAAGGCAACCTACAGTGGAAATGCTGGCATTCCTTTCATTGACAGCTTTTAGATTAATTTAAGCCCCACATGAAACTTATTAGCTAGCTAATTTGTGTGCTTCTCTTCCACAGCCATCAGCATAAGGCTTCACACCTTTTCCTTATAATGAAAGTGAAGAAGCTGAATTAATTTGTCTCTAACTCAAACACGCAGTAATCCAAAACTCATCCAAATCAACCAGACCTTTAATGACCCAGAGTGGTGAAATAACATAATTTATTTTTCTTGTCCTTTGTTTCTCACAAATACTCAGAAACAACCACATGTTAACTCCTTCCACTCTTCCACTACCACACAAGTGTAAAAGTAGCTCTCTTTCTCGTGGCAACAAGTACTTCAATCCCTAAACAAAAACAGTAACCTAAGAAAGAAATTCCAAGTTTTAGGAAGCAAGTACTTTTCAGGGCACCATTTAGAACTGCTCAGAATAAACAAAGCAAATGGCTACGATGGGGTGAGGGGGGTGGACTTGAAAAATGGTACCAAACAGAAGACAAAGGCACAAAACTACCCAAAGTCAGTTGTTTTTTGGTTCTTCTCATAGATTTTATAACCTGAAAAAGGTAAACAAACACCTATTGAGGAAGAAAACGTAGAAGAATGTTTTTAAGAACTTTCAAAATATGTACTGCAGTACCCCTAATGATTTATTCATGGGTTTTCTGACTTTAACGACTCTAGCTCTTTGTCTTTCACTTGGATACTCCTGCTGTCAGTGTTTTGTTAGCTGTTTGGAATTTGAAAGCTCACAACAGCTATTGTCAAAAATGAGAAGCAAAACTAGGGTCTTTGTTGAACAGCTTAATTGTATGCAGGCAGAAAACATTCAAGAGGCAAACTGAACATTGAAAAATGGCAAGATATCTGAATCTGCTTTCAGACTCCATTTAAAATCAAAATTTTAATTAATCCCAAAGAGTATCGCAACTAAGAAAAAAAAACCCATGAAATATTACAACAAAAACAACTATCCAGTCCAAAATAATAACATGAATTTTTAAAAAGACAGCACTGCTGTTTCATTTATAAATACTTGTTACTCCATCAATCCCAGACTAGTAGCTGGAAACACTACCCAGCAAAAGGAGAAAGCTCTCCTCTGTGGACCCAAATCAACAAGGACAATAGCTGACAAATTAATAAATTTCAGGATCTTTAGTGAAAGCACTTAAGGAAAGCTCTTTGGTACAGGACCAGAAAAGTCACACGCCTGTGTAAACAACTGGTTACCAGCCTGATGTCACCCCATTCACTAAAACTCTGTGTGCCCAACCTGTGAGCCAGGTGCTCTCCCCACCACATAACATGGCTGTCCAGCTGTGTGCTGGACATTGTGTCCAGAAGGGCGCTGTGTAAGACAGTATCAAAAGTTTTGCTGAAGTCCAAAAAGATTACATCAGCTGGCTTTCCTAGGTAACTAGGTGGGTTACCCTGTCCTAAAAGGAAATCATGTTTGACAGGCAGGACTTTCCTCTCATGAAGCTGTGCTATGACTGATGGCTGTGCTGTCCTCCAGGTGTTTTTCAATACCTCCCAGAATAATTTTTTCCATGATTTTACTGAGCCCTGAAGTGAATCTGACAGTCCTTCAGTTTCCAGGGTCTTCCTTCCTGCCCTTCTTGAAAATCTGGACAATTTTCACCAGCTTCCAGTCAGCTGGGACCTCTCCAGATACCCAGGATGGCTCAAAAATCATTGAGAGAGATTCTGCAATGACATCAGCCAACTCTTTGGGGATGCTTGGATAACATTTTTTTTTTTTAAATGCTGTTCAGCAAGTCTTATCACAGCATTTTTTGCTTGTGCCGGTGAGGAGGTTTACAGAAATTGCAATAGAGAGATATTAAAGAGAATAACTTTTAGATTAGAGCTTTCAGGATCAGATTACATTAGGAATATCCAAGAACATGAAGGAAGTGGACACCATTAGAACTAATTTATGCCAAAACTGAAAACACATTTAAATGGCTAAATTGGTATCACAGGAAAATACAGGCAAGGAACATTTACCCATTTTCTAAGGCAGGACTGCAGATTGTGCTGTATCAGCAGGGAGTACAAGAGTAATGTAGAGCTTTCCATTTTGGAAAGCATTTAAAAAGCAAGGCATTGCTCATTTTATAACTTACAAACACACATGGGGAGAGTATACTGAATCATAGTTTGACCAAAGTGACCAAGAATATCTAAAGGAGTTCACCCAAACTTCGAAGTTTGAAAAATAAAAATAATAATAAAAAAAAAAACTCACAACATTTAGTCATCACACTGAAGGAAAAGATGACTAATCATAACTAGCTTGCAATTACATTGTTTAAAATACTATTAATCAAAAAATCTGATGGTAAGAGGGAGAAAAGGAACATGAAGTTAGTAAGATGGGCGAATAAACCAATCATAAACAAATGGAGAATAAGGGGGAAAGCAGGAGTGAACAACAAGAATCAAACAGACAATAACAAACACTCTGCCTTATAAATAAGTAAATACATAAATATTTAAATGGAGTTAGGGTTAAATAAATCTCAGCCTACACATCTCCTGCTTCCACAACCATGATTGAAAACTGCGCAAAACTTAGTTAAAAACAGAAAATATGTGTTTTAAGACAATTTCCTTTCTGATCTTTCTGTCCATTTTTTACTGCAGACCTTCACAAAAATCCAGACCTATATACTGGCAACCACTGGCTTTCCTACAATTTCTACATAGCCTAAAAGTTTAACTCTTTATCAAAAGACCTGGCTATTTTCAAGTATGATATTTTCTATACAGACAGAAATTATGTTCCCTTTATCAAAATATCATGCTTTAAAATGCAGAACTCTGACAACAACCTTTCCCAGTTTTAGTATGTTCCCTAACACACTTGAGAAAAAGTTAAACTTTAAAAAGTTAAACTGCATGTCAAGAATGTAACAGCACACAAAAATAAATGTGGAACAAGCCTGCGTTTTATGACATTGTAACTACATGAATTTTCAAGACATTTAGCTTTTTTTGTAGACTCATTGAGTGACCCATTATTTAGCATCCCTCATTTTCCATCCATTAAAATTTCACTTACGAGAGTACTTCTCACAACTGTCAGCACACGCAGCTTACTTGAAAGGCCATTGTTAAAAGCTCATGATGGAAAAGGAAACTATAAAGACAGATACTGTGGATTTATGCCAGAGAACAGAAAGTTTCTGGAAAAAGTCAAGGCATGAGATTTAAAGATGACAGAATAAAGCACTTAATTATTTATCATCCAGCAAATCTTCTAAGTACACTAACTTACTATTGTGCAAGTACCTTTTAGTTCTTCAAAGTTTTCCTCTATTTCCCACACAATTTTTGTCTCCTGTCTTTACATATATTTGCTAATACTCACTATTTATGCATACTTTGGTAGAAAGCCCATCAGGATCAATGATGCACATTCTGGCAAAACATCACATGCAAGGAGGACTCATTGCAGGGAAGGATCATGGGAACTCAAAAGTGTAGCTGGAAATTCAGGACCCCAGCTACAAGCAAGATACAAGGTTCTCAAACTGCCAACTTCGACTTTTAGTTAAAGATGAGCCCTTCAGCAATCATTTTAGGATGGCAATGGGTACATCCATAGCTACAGAGTCAATAGGAAAAAATGCCATACCACATGCTACTCCTTTACACTGTAGCATCCTCCCGTGTCTGTCCTTCTAGGAGTAGCCTGAGTCAATACTGCTCTGACTTGCTGATACTTTTCCCGTCCTTGCTGGAGTCTCAGCTTTCTTGTCCTGAAAGGCTACTCGATGCTGGCCCCCGAGGTCCACCACTTGCCAACACAAAGCACACTGCTGTTTACACATTCCTACATTTCTTCTGCGTGGCTGGTGAATACAGCATCTCCACTACTTTTTCAGCTGATTACAACTCAGATAACTGAATGGAACTTATGAGGCACACATAATTAGAGTTAATTATACTCACATGACGCAACTGAATTTATGGCCACACAGAATCTCAGTTACTGTAACAATTACACAGGCCTACCAAACCCTCACGCACAAAGCGCCAAGTACAGTACAATGACTTTGAAAGAGGTAAGACAGGACAAACACGTACATCAGCACTACCACAAGACATACTAATCTAAACCATAGCAAGATGGTTTACCTAAATCTGCCACACAAAATTAAATGGACATATTTCTACAAAGTTTTAGACTAGGATTTAATTACTTAAGAAATACATATAGTTGTTAGAGTCTATAGAAATGAGCAGGAATTTTCTTTCTTTGAGTAGTGTAACCATACAAATTTGATCTTTTTAAGTATTGACAGAAGCCCTGCCCTAGTAAGATTCAGAATTGTGAACACATAATCTACCATCTAATTCTATGATTCAGCTTGAGAACTACAGGCCTAAATAAATACCTCAAAAGGGATGACAAGTTTGAACATTAACTGTTAAAGAAATTTAATTTTCAAAAAAAGGCACTCTCAAGGTCACCCGTTGAATCATCACCAAATAACCTTAACATTCACTAACCAGGCCAGACAACATCTGCTATATTTCAAGATTCCCCCTCACATTATAACCATGAGTCAAACAGGCCAATAAATGCATCTGCCCACACCTGTAACAGTGTACATAACAAGCATATGGACAGTACAGACATGTGATTTTATGCCAATTATAATAAATAGTGTGGAGACAGAGTAGAAAACAACTAAGTACATGTGCTAAGTAATAAATAAATAATAATACATAATAATAAAAAACTTTCAATAACTTCAATACTCTCCTATTTATCAAATATTTGTAGGAGAGATCTCTTAAACAAACAAAGCTTTGATGTATATGGTGTTATTAATTGTTCTGGTTTTGTTCTATTACTTCACGCAAAGAAATTGCAAATCATTCATATATGTAAGGAATACATGCAAAGGTACTTAGTTCCTGTCAAACAGGTATTTTCTCCAGGTTAAAGTAAACTGTTCTCCCTTTTCTCCTTTTCAAATGCCTGGAATGTCACACACAGGAGTTTACAAAAGTACAATGCCTACGGTGAGGTACTGTATTCTCTCCACCAAACAATAGAATGGCAGCACGTGACATATTCAAAAGCACTGCAGGCATGCACATGTACAGCACAGCCAAATTAACATTCCCAGGATTTGGCCCTGGCTTTAAACCACAAAGTAGACATGTTCTAGTTATATCCTGTAACCATATACTGTTTGTTTTGATCGCTACTGTATTTTTTACTAGACCAAGTAATAAAATAATCACATAAGTAAAGTGAGGACTAATCCTCCTTTACAGATGTCCATGTTCAAACTCTATATACACACACGTATACACGAACACACAGTCACACTCACATTCTGCACACATCTCTCCCCTTATTCTTTCCTCCTCCTGCCATGAACTGTAAAAAGCAAACATTTCTTGGGCAGCACATAAACAGACCCTTCACTGTTCTAATGGCTCAAAAACACAGAAAGCATTTTTGATTTAAAATATTTCAAGCCCATTTTATTTTTACAAAGTTGTAGTGTATAATTAGAAAACTATTAAGAAAATATCTATCCTATACAGTATTATCTATATCGTAACCAACTATATTAGCTGAGATATTATTTTCTAAAGTCTTTCCAGAGGCGGCAGAAGTTATAAACAAGTTGAAAATTACCATTTACATCACACGTATGAATAAAAGCAATTGTTGTCTTGTCTGAGTAAGGCTGACTGCAAATATTTTACACTATAACAGGCCCTCTATTGTACTATCCAAGTTACAATGACATTTTAATGGAACTTGCCTGGAATCTACTGCTTGATTTGTTGGATAGGTCTCCACTGGAAATACTTACTATACTAGCAGCATCTTTGTAAAACCTTACTATCCAAAGCATGACTTCTGAGAAGCCGTTTAATGCTTATTTTCCATGAATCCAGTATGATTTTTACCTCACATGTATGAACACAAGCTCTGTAGTTCTAGGCTGATGCAAACTAAGTCCCATCATTTCTACACAGGCATGTGTGGGAAGAGGGAGGATATGTTTGTTTTTAAATAAAGCAAGCACAACTTGTCATACTTCCCAGACTCTAGATTAGATGGGAAGGGGTTTTGAAAAGTGTTTTGTTGGCAGTATGCATGAGTTTCAAGTCATGTATGCATCTGCAGGCAAGGAAATCTGCTGCATAGGTGTCTATCTTTGGATTTCTACTCATTTTTCCTGAAGTTCAACACCAATTTATAGCAGAATTCATAGAGAAAAACAACAGAGATTCCATGAGTAATCCATGCCAAACCCAATTAAGACTTTCAAAACAGTAATTACTTAGTGTCAATTATGCCAGTACTACTTCTCAAATGAGCACGCTTTAAGAATCCAAGCAAGGCTAGCCAGACTGCAAACACTTTATTAGCCTTTATAAATTCAACAAAATCCCTCTAAAATCACATATAAGCTCAAATCTTCAGCAGCTGTCTATATTTCTTATTGCCACCCTTAGCACTATGAAAAGAATAGACATTTAGTTTGGAATTAGTTATTTTTGCATTTCTATACAAAAACACACCAAAAAGATTTAAAAACAGACATTCATTGAAAGTTGTTAGTTGCCATCCCAGTGTTAATAAGCTTTTTCTAATGACTGCAACACTGTTCCTTGAGAAAACAAAAGGAGTTACCACACATGCACCTTCTCATTACAAGAAGATTCAAATTCTGTAGCAGCCTCAAAAGGAAGCTGTCAGAAGACACAGATGCACTACGGAACCAAGGGTTTTTTTCAAAAGTACATTAAAGGTTATCTTTCCTGTCAGCATGTATTTAGTTTGCTGCTTTCTCTTTCAAAGCACATACATTACAAGGGGGTTTTCACAAACTTCTTTTTTAAAGCAAATAAAGAAGATTTTCTTTTAAAGGAATTAAAAAAATCCAAAGGAAGAAATAAAACCAAACCAAGCAAAGGAGTAATCCAATTATTGGCAAGTAAGCCATGAAAACAGGCACATCATATACAAAAGCACATTCAGGAAAAACATACAGCAGAATAAAAAAAATAAATTCCCACAGAAAACTACATCAGCAGAAGAATTCATGATTTTGAGAATAAGTCATGCCAAATCTAACTGAATAGCATTATTAGAAATAAGCATCCACATTATTTAAAGGATGTATAGAAACTATTGGTGCCAGCATAACACTCCAAACAAAGTAATCATAAGACTTCAGACATCTTTTAAATAATCATGCAGAGATGCTGCAGATCCAAATGATAAAAGCACAGCTTTGTTTTCCTGATGCAGAGCATACCACTAACTTTTAAAGGCAGAATTTCAGTACAGATATGATTTATGAATTGGAGTAAAAAATGCCAAGTGATTGAGGTAAATAAAGCTAAAGGTATTTTCCTAACTCCAGCTTTTATGGAAAGACATATGATATTATCTTTAAATGTAATAATGCACAAGTTCATTATTAAAGTAATAAGTTGGGGGGGTTATTTTAAATATTAATTTGGTAGAGCAAATATCACACTAAAACAATTCAGCCGATTTTTTATGCAGACAGAATTTTTGTGACAACTTCCCAAAATCTCAACGCTGGTCTTCTAGCATTTGCTAATTCCAAGTGTGGTCCACCAACCTGAGAGCATAAGCAACAGTTTGCAAAGCTTAAATCACCATATTGTAAAAAGCAAACAAACAAAATCCTACTACGATCATGTTTTTGTTCAGTGAGATTGGAAAACCCCTGAAGATTAGTTGAGCTGGCATAATAAACCAAACCTGCCAGAACAATTCATCTGGCTTATATGCTTTTCCTTGCAGCCATATTTCCTGAGGAATGCTCAAAACTAGATGTATTTCAACTTGGATAAACTCTTCTGGCATTCTGCTCCTCCAAGTGTTTGAGCTAAGAGCCCCCTTATCACAAGACTGGTCTGGAATCAAGATAAACAAGTGAAGGTACCCTCTCACCTCAGCAGAGCACACGCCGCGGACGCCTCCGTGTTGTTAAGAGGAGATGCGCTCACAGGCAACAGGCACACGCACGTCCCAGGCACACGATGAAGCAATTCCATGCAGACACCCTCACGTGCAAGTAGGAAGCCACAGGCCCAGGTCTTCTAGGGCTTACTGAAAAAAGTAGTGGCTCATCCCACTACAAAAAGTGGGCATCTCTCAATTAAGCAGCAGATCAAACTTTCTCCCATTTACAATACTAATGATCTTCAGTGATAAAATGCAAACTCTGTAAAATGTTAGCATGATGCTATCTCGTATTATTTAAAGTACTATATGTTGCTGTATTTGTAGTACATTTCCTCTATTTTTATTAGTCTTGTATTCCATATGAACAGAAGCACACACTGTTCTTATGATCACAGTCTTCCACACCAAACCACATTGTTTCAAGTTACAACTTAATTCCCAGTAGTCAATGCTAGGTAGGCCATTTAAATAAATTTAATTGGAGACAAAATTCCAAATGCACCAAAATACTACTTTAAATTCTCAGGCTTTCTGCAGGTGCAAAAATCATTCAACAATTCCATGTTTTCTGCGAAAACAAAGATCTAAAACTGCTCTTAGTTATGAAAGTAAGGAGCTTAAAGGAAAGATGCATCATTTCAATTCTGTATTTCAAGACAAATTCATCCCAAGTGAGACATTTAAAAGTAGATTAATTGCTTAATAGTTGCCGTGTTGGCACCAAAAATGCCCTCTGGTGGCACAGCAGAATCCTGCAGAGCCTGCCCTCAGGTCTTCCAACCCAAATTTTAAAACAAGAATGTATGACTCAAGGTTTGTTTTGAAACCAAGATGAGGAAAGCACATTATAAGGGAAACTAAAACTGCAGATATCATTCAGAGTTTGAATGAATGACTGCTTGAACTCAGTTTCTCTATGCAGTTCTTTAGGTTTTGGTTTGGGTTTTTTTAGTGTTATTTTAAGTAGCGAGAACATCAGGCCATTTTAGATATCTAAGACTAATCCAATCTGTGACAGAGCACTGCCACTTTGGCAAATACCTGAAAGGGGAGTCTTCATGCTCCTTGAAATATTTTTGTTAAAGAACATGCGTAAAAACAATGTTGACATCTCCAACATTTGACATCTCCAACCATAGGCAACAACTTGCAAGCTTGTCTCACTCTCAACCCAACAGACCACTAATTCTCAGAGGTACCACTGATCATGAGAGGAACAATAGGAAGACAACTACAATCAATAGATTTTTCTCCCATGAAGCAAAGCTGGCACACTATGAATTTTTCTGTTGCCAGAAATGTAGCCATGACAGCATCAATTCCGTGATTTGAAAACACCATCTTTCACACAGGTTTTATTTTTGCTGCTTTTTAGCTCTAAGTCTGCCAAAATGACATTAAAGTAGCAGTTCGTTTGCTAGCAAATAAACAAACAGAAAAAAACCCACCAACAAAGCATTTAAACGGAAGTCAAAGTTCCACAAGGACTAAAATCCTGATGGCCAGCAGGGAGTGGGGGCCTCTCACACCTTGTGTCTACAATATAGCACAGTGAAGAGTACAGTCTTTAGTACAGCACTCTCTTGGTTGCATCTGCCCAACCGATGGCAATTTTGGCAGCCTGCCGGATTTTTCCTGAAGACAACCCCTGAACAGCTTGGGTACCTCATCCTGCTCCTGTGTAAACAGTCTGCTGTGAAAGGTGTTAATCTGGTTTTCCAAACACAGCTCAACTAGGAAGCATTTGTTTGTAATCATAGGAACGCACCCATACAGCTGCCAGTTCATCTGCAGCAGCCCAGAGGAAGGTCATGTTCATTAAGGCAAGAGCTTATTCCAGGCGCTCAGATGGAGCTGGCAGCAGCATCTGCAGTACTGTGAAGCAGAGGAGAACTGGCAAGTTGGAAAGGGTTAAGTCTGAGAGGAAAAAAACCACATTTTGGTCAATCACAAAAATATTCAACCAACATTTTTACCTCAGTGAAATAACTAGAAAACAAAAAACCACCCCCCACACAACACTTCTACAACTACAGTCGGGTCTCCTGTATCGCGCACCCATGGTCTTAATTCAGACCCACGCAGCCCGACTTCCGCGTTGAATGGTGGCCGCGCCACCGCTGCCACCTGTGCCCTCCCCATAGCCACTGCCGCTGCCACCCCCCGCCACCATCCGTGCTGCCCCTGCTGCAGCCCAAGCCACTACCGCTGCCCACTCCGCCGCCCGGGCTGGGGCCGCCGCGGCAGAAGGTCACCTATGCGCAGTTGTGAAATGAGTCTCCTACATCACTAAAAAATCATGCCGCTAAGATCTGAAGCCACAATATGGGGGTGCGAAGTTCAAGAGGGCTGACTGTATTACAAACGCTCAATCAAGCACAAAATTTCAGTTGAAATATTAAGACAACCTTATAAGATAACAGTACATTTTAATTATTTTGAGTATCTCACATTTTTTTCTTTTCAGACATAAGCCATCCATGTTTGGTTTATACAAAGGCATATTCAAAGTTTTCAACTGAAGTTTTACGTTCCAAGAAAATTATTTTATGCATTTTTCAACATTCATTATAAAAAAATATTTGAAATAGAAGTTACTATTTAATCCCTGGTGAAACTGCCAGGTCATTTCATCTGCAGGAGCACAGATGTAAACTTAAAAAGAAAAAAAAATCCCTTTTTGACAATAGTCACTGATCTTTTTCTCAAAACTTGGTTTTACGTAGCTGAGACACAAGTCTTGCCATGAACAGTCAGATATATACACTGTATTTGTAGTGGTCTGGGCTCCCAAGACGACAGAACACAGTCATGGAAACACACACATCACTGACACTGAACATAAGAGCAGATTCCTCAGGACAAAGCCTGGAGAGACAGGCTGCAAAGCTACTCAGGCAATAAGAAACCACACAGGATTATGGTGAGAGAGTTTATCAACTCCACATGACAACATGGGAAAGATCCGAGATACTTCTGACCATTTTGCTCACTCAGCATTTCCTGTAAAGATTCTCAGAAAGAAGAGAATCAAGAATCATTAAGCTGCATTCTTCCAGGTGAAACAGCCCTTTTCTTTTTAAGTATAAACAATTTTTTCAAACCTTTTGAAACCAGAAAGGCAGTATTTCTGTCCAGAGGTATCCTAACTTGGGTCTATTTTCTACATCCTGATCTTGCTACCTAAAAGTAAAAACAAGTCATTGGAAGATCGAGAGACCAATCATCTGGTAAGATCTCAACCCATTAGGAGCTGCAGTCTTTCATAATGCTGTAGGTAGTTCCCGTCCAGTTCTTCTAGAATATAAGAAATAGATGTATGAGCATACTCACCCATATGAAAGCAGTGAGGTGGATTGGGGAAGGAGAGAAAAAGAAATCACAGTGTCCCTATTAGCTTAGAATAGTTAAACCACACCTAAGACTGGAGGAGGTTAAGTCTCTAATCTGTATTACACAGCCTTGAGAGGTTTCCTCTTCAACCAGTTTTCCCCAGGCATACCATAACAAAAATACCTCTATCCAAAATTTAGCCCAGGTCACTAACCTGAGTGCTGTCCCAGAATCTCTGCAGCACTCTTAAGTCTGTCTCTCTTCTGATCCTGGAAGGAAATTCTCAGTCTCTGTACCCACCCATCTTGACTTCAGCAAGTCTCCTCTCCCGAGCACCAACCTACCCATTCAGGCGGAGAACACAATTTCCCAATCCCAACAGGAAATAACTCCTCATAATCCTTGATTAGTTGAATGCTAAAAAGGTCTGTCACTTGCAACTCCACTTTAGAGTATGCATGTTTGAGCAAATAGTATCGATTACTGCAGGTCACGAGGATCTCACTTGTCTAGAAACTGGGGCACTTTCCCACCAGTTACAGTATCGAAAGCATCACCTGTGTAGAAAAGACAAGTACTCCGCTGATGATTTTAGGTCCCTTAGCTGTTTGTAGCTACTCTGAGCAGTTAAGACAACATATTTTACAGGCTATCCTTATATGAGTCAACTTGGAAAAGGTAGCTTTGACATTTAAGATAAGAGTCCTTAGCAGGCAATAAAGCCTATAGAAACAAAAAAAATCATCCACATTAAGTATATACTCAGCAGTATCCTACTGGAGTGGGCTGGTCTGCCTTTCTTCCAAGCACTCAAATCCTTGCTTTTCAAAACAGAGCACCTCTAAAACCTGTTATTCTTAAGTCTTTTTAAATTTAAAGTTTATTCCCACAGAAGCAATACCTAAATAGAAACCTGTTTTTCATTCTCTGCAGAAACTGTTTTCAACATGGAAGTGAGTGGGTGGGGGTGTATCAAACTAACAGCTAGAAAGCTTTGAAGGACATTCCTCTCCTGTAGTTGTTCAGATTAAGTACAAACTCCTTCCTCTAATAGTGAGATCCATTGACAAGAAAGTAGACCTCCTCATGATTAGCCACTTTGAAAATTAAATTAAAAAAAAACCACATTAAAAACTTCATTATAAGAGCTATCATAACATATTTGAAAATAAAGTTAAAAATTCTTACCCCAATCAATAGTAACAGTCCACACTTTCAAAAATGAAGAGAATTATCAGAAAAATGTGTACGAGCTAAAAGTTTACGGCAAACTTCTGACCAACTTTTTTAACAGCTCAAACAGCATAAATTCCACAAAAGACTTAGGAGAGAATTGCTCCTACCATTTTTCCAAAGCTTTTGAAAGAGGTATCTAACTTATTTTTTCCCAGCATCAAGAAAAATTACAGAAATACGTATTTCCTCTAGGAAATTTATCTCAATAATATTTATTCTGTTGTTTTATGAAGATGAGAGGTGCTCACCTCTCAGAGGAATTATTTATCCAGCAGGAGATACAAGAAAGCTTCTACTAGGTAATCTTTGACCTGCCTGACATTCAAGAATCCCTTTTGCAGGGGAAGGAGAGAAGCTGTTAGCTACATCATTACAAATGTTTTATAACACAAATGCATTTTGACACAAACTGATTAGAGAGAGGGAATAATTCCACTGTCAAAAATCTTCCAAGATTACAGCTTTTCAACATTCTTAAAGAATGGTAGCCATTATAAAAGCAATTGTTATCTTANAATGCATTTTAACACAAACTGATTAGAGAGAGGGAATAATTCCACTGTCAAAATCTTCCAAGATTACAGCTTTTCAACATTCTTAAAGAATGGTAGCCATTATAAAAGCAATTGTTATCTTATCCTTTTTTTTTAAATATACATATGGCATTTAAAATTCCAGGGGGTTGCGTTTGGTTTTTCCCTAACACTTACCTGAAGCAGTGTAAAGGCTTGTTTTTAAGACTTTGATGCAAGATCATTTCAGCAGCATTCCAAAATGCATGCATACATGATTATTTCAACATAACACCACACAAACTTTTCTATCATATTGGAAAATCCATACTTGTACATCATCCTTGTTAATTTAATTTTCCCATAAGATGTGGTGATAGAGTAACTCATGTACCTCTAAACTTCTTTCAAAAATTTGTTTAATGCTTTACCTTCTGGGCAGGTACAGAGAAATTATCTCATTCTGTTTATTCATCTAATTCAGTTAACATTAGGTCAGAAGCAAAGAAAACCTACCTGGAATGCACTTAAACTGCTTTTTCCTTTTGTAATTTATGACCTGCTAGGAACAGGCAAACAAATTTGTATGGCTCTAGATTAAAACCAGCATGAAAATAGAAAAGGAAATCAAGATTTACTATTTAAAATTAACAGCAGCACTCAAAAAATGGAGAATTTTTTTTAATCCATTTTTATTACAAACTCATCCAAGACATTTTATTATTCACATTTCATTATTATGAAATGCTAGTTGCTTTGTGACCCCTATGTCAAATTACCAAACATTCATTTCTGGAAACACTGTTGGAGCACGAAATATTCACTGAAAGATTTCATATATCAAATTCAAAACAGTCCAAAATATAACAAAAAAAGCTACAAGTAAGCAGAAGTACTAAAATGGTTAAGCAGGGTATAGTTCATAAACAGAAGTAACTTTTCATAAAGGCAGCAGTTCAACTACTGCAACTTCAGACAGTCTAGGTAATTGGCATGGAAGCACTGCTGAGCCAAATTAAACACAAAAATTAGTAATACAGAAGAATTTTTAATATACTGTATTTGCAGAGCTCAACAATCTCTCAAATTCTGTACTATCACAGAACTGAGAAACTCTGTGACAGAACACTTAAGAACTCTGTTAAATCAAGCAAACATATCATCATGCTCAATTTGTATTTTCACCTTCATGATTTACAAACATTGAAATTCATCAAGAACAGGATTTTCAGCACATTTCTCTCATTCAGTTTCATAAAAAACTGCTATACAGACCTGATAACAGGTTAATTATCAATAGTGGAATTTCTGGAAAATCAAATGAAAGGAAAAGTTCACCTATAATTAACAGTTTAGGAAAAACAAAACCATTGATGCCAAATGGTACTTTTAAACTGACTCTATCTGCATTAGCTCATTTGGAATTATCACAGGTTATTCACCCCCATGAACAGAAATTCTTGTTGTGCTTCTAATCATGAAAATCCTAAAAATTCACCAGAAAAACAACCTAAAATTTTCTTTCTAAAGGAAATAAATATATTATTCACTAGCATGCTGTTATATATAAAAATTAAGGGGTTTTTCTGTACTCCCACTCCCCACAAAGAAAAACTATTTTCTCTTATTATTTATTAAATATTTACTTGTTTATTCCTATTTACAATGTACCTCATCATAAGTTATAGAAACTACTCCAGAAATAGCTGTATGACCACCTAAACATAAGATGACAAGTCTTTTCATTTTCCTACACAAACAAAGACCTGTTCTGGTCATCAGTAATTCAAAAATCTTTGCAGTTTTACTACTCAGATTACTTAAAAACACAATTTACAGCTACTACTTAAGATTTCAGGCAACACTTAATCTGACTTCCACAAACTACAGTTTAATTGAGCTTCTGCTGTCTGTCCACCACAGTGACACAGGAACAGCACACTGGTAATCAAAGACCCCCCTCAAATTGCTAATTATAATTCCTCGATTGAACCTGTCACGGAAGATAAACTGCAAAAAAATTGGATGCCTGTAGGTCTCCTCTCTCCAAGTGCTATTTTTCTGGTGAGGGAAAAGTCACACCATCCACACAGAAACTTCAATCTTCCTCCTTGATTTCTGTCTTTAGCCCACCTTATTTATCAATACCATTTAACAGTTTAATTGCAACTAGTTTAAACCAATGCTTTCCAACCTTTCCACATCACTAAATTTTACATCATGTCCACTGCTCCCTCAAGAATTTATTCTCCCCAGAGATAGCTAATACCTAAACCTCCATCATTCCCTTCTTGAGACTTGCCTGTTTGTCTTTCTCTGCAGCTTTCCAAGCACCTCATCACCCAGTACCCCATGGCTACCAGAACCACAGGTTTGACCTGTGAAAGGCACCACAGCCAACAGCTGCATCTGATCAACAGGGAAAAAACCCTTTGATCTTCCTTATAAGCAATGCTATGCAGGAAAAGGGGCAGAAAGAAGACACAGATTTGCAGGAGGGACTATTTTAAATCCCCTAGAAACTATTTGAAATAGTCCATAACATCCAACACAAACATTGCTTCTGCCCTATGCAAGTCCACACTGCTGACTGTTCCAAATGCTTCATCTCGTTTCTAATTTCTGAATACATATATAGACATCCAAATATTCACATCAAATGGCTTCCAATTCACTATTTATCTACATTTTCAAAATTACTTTGGGGATGCCTGCAGAAGGCCAGGATTTGGACTCGATGATCCTGATGGGTCCCTTCCAACTCAGCAGATTCTATGATTCAACTTCACATCTTTCCTTCTCTTTTGCTAACCTTGGGTCTCCTATTTATGCAAACTCAGTTAAACCATTTTTTTTCACCAACATTTGGGGCATGTTTTTAATAATAATTATTATTACATACTAGAACTGGAATCATAACAGCAGATTCGGCCTGCCCAGTATCAGCAACCAGCTACCCACAGACAAGGTGCTGGGCATGAGCTCAACATACTCTGTCCCTTGGCCTCCCACTGCTGACTGGTGCATGGTGAGATCCCTGAAAACCACTGGTTCAGGCACTACAACTGCTACTCAGCCGCCACCTGACTCCACAGCCATCAGAAGGGAAAGTCGCAGCTGAGATCCCACCTTCTGCATTCAAAGAAGCACAATGGAGGCGGTGAAGCATCAGGAGCATGAATCCTATGAGGAACAGTGGAGGGAACTGAGGTTGTTTAGCCTGGAGAAAAAAAGGCTCAGGGGCAGCTTACTTTCTCTCTACAACTACCTGAAGGGAGGGTTGGCACCTTCCCCCAGAAACAAGCAATAGGACAAGAGGAAATGGCCTCAAGTTTTGCCAGGGGAGATTTAGATTGGATATTAGAAAAAATTACTTCACCAAAAAGTTGTCAATCATTGGAACAGGCTGCCCAGGAAAGTGGCTGAGTCACCATCGCTGGAGGTATTTAATTTAGACTGGCACTTAGGGACATGGTTTAATGGTGGACTTGGCAGTGCTGGATTAATAGTTGGACTTGATGATCCTAAGGCTCCTTTCCAATCTAAATGATTTCTTACTGTAGTCAGTATATAGAAGTGGATGCTTCCTTGTAGTGCAGAAACCCACTAACAATAACAAGGCTAATTAATAATAATGATAATTAGATAATTAATTATATTAATTATAATATTATACATCTATTAATTATAATTATTTAATAATACTAAAAAGGGTTATTTAGATCTGATACAAAACTTGAAGACATTTCTCCTGAAGTTCTTTGGACGAACTGACAAAACCAGCAATACTGTTGTGGCAATTCAAAAGCCTCAGTAAAGAAGAGGGAAACTAACAGACTTTAAAAATTTGTATTATTTTTAAATCTCTAAGCAAGGACTATTCTGCATCAGTACATCACCTCCTGCACAGCAAATACTGGGTATTATAATTGAATGCCTTAATCATTTATTTTAGTATCTTGTGTTTAACCTTAACACTGGATGTTCCAAGTTAGTAATGTTAACTGCAATTTATGTTTCCACCTGCAATAAAACGTGATAGATTCAACTACAATGAAAATGTGCATGCAAATGCTGAATTTCATGCCAAACAATCACACACTGAATGCCCAGCAATCACACACCACACGTGGAAATACACTACAAGTCACAAAAACGAGTGCAGTTTCCCTTTTTTGTCTAAGGACACCATCATAGACCCCGATAATTTCAATTTCCCTTCCATCATTCTGTTGTTTCTGTATTTCCTTAGACAATTCAATATTCTTCAAAGGCAGGGAAATGCAACTCAAGAAACTGAGAAAGAAAAATCTCTTTATCCAGACATTTAGCTGAGCACCTTCTCAAGTTTGTTAGCAGTAAGAGGAGAAAAAAACAGCCACTGACACTGAAGAGCATCTGCTACACTGATGCTAACATCTCACTCAGGTAAAAATTTATCATTTCACATTTCAGCTGAAAGGACTAAATACTCTGTTAAATGAGTAATATCAAAGCCCAACTTGATACCTGTAATCTGTTCATTAAAACAATTTCATGTCATGATTTCACATGAGACAAGTGAAAATTAGTCTTTTATATATATATATATATGAATTAGTCAAACTGTACCTCACAACATGGCTAACTGGAAGAGCAAAAGGAAAGCACTTTGGCTATTTAAAATTGAATACTGGGAGGAACAGAATGAACAGGGTTGAAGGAATAAACATTATCATCAACTGAAATAGTTTTAGGTGTTAGGATGTCTTGTTGTTTTCCTTTGTTATTAAGTAGACATTTCACCACTAACAGGTTAGCCTGCATAGAACACATTTAAAACATCTAAAAATTGGCTTAAAAAGACACCTATTAAAAAAAATTACTTTACCTTTGGCCTCTGATTTGTGCTGCTCAATAAACAAATAGTACCTCTACCTTTCCATTGCTCTCCTTTATATTAATATCAATGTCCTAAATTATTCAAAACAAGTCTTTCCTCTGCCTAGAAAAAGGATAAAGAAGTAACTGCAAGTAGCAAAGAACAGAACAAACATAAAAGTTAAGAGAAAGTTGCTGTTCAAGCATTTTGCTACTTTGAAGACTGTGAAACTATGATATTTTGAAATAAATATGCAGCTTGCAAAAAGCAGTTACTCTACATTTTTACAGGTTAAATAAAACAGAAAATTAACAGCAGCTGTCCTGCTTAGTCATATTTTACATTCAGAGTCTACACAGAACTCCTGGGGAAAAAAATCACCTGCATGTTGCAGAATCAATGTGCATTTTCAAAATGCTTAGTAGTCTGCTCTTAGATCAGGATATTTGGTCTCTAGGAAGTAAATAAAAATACAATAAAAGTCTGCACTTGACAAGGAACTGTAAATAAAATACAGTATTACTTCAGTTCAGCAGTGCATCCAAATATTTTAAGAGTTTAGGTTGTACTTTTTATTAAGCTAAACATAAAACTTACAAAGATACTGATAAGTAATATGGAAAACAAGCGTTTAAACAGAAGACTTTAGGCAGAAAAGCACATACCTAGTATGTATTGGTAACAAGCTTTTGTACCTGTCTAGACAAGTTGGTGATGTTCTTGCCAAGTACTATGTGGCAGACAATCAAAAAGAAAAGGGTTGGGCACTTAACCAGATTCTTCTTGGATTTTAACACCTTTAAAGACAAATTTGCTTTTAAATTAAAAGCTCTGCTTCTAAGGACAATATCTCAGAGAAGACCTTGCAAAACTGTCTAATAATGCTGTAGGAAAAGACAACTAAGTTATAAATAAAATGACCCATCTTCTACCGTTACCCGAGACAAGATCATAAAGGAAAAAAATTTTGAAAAGTATTTCTTCGAGGCAAAGAAAAAACAAATTAGATTTAGCAGTAAATTACAGTGTACAGTCATACTGGCTAGAACAGGATGTGATATTAAATAAATGTGACACCACATTATTCAAGTTGGTCTTTGCAGGGATCCAGCACTACAATACTGAAGCAGTACACTTAATCTCTACCAATGAAATGTACATATTTGAGATGATGGCAAACTCTG
Source organism: Pitta sordida (assembly GCA_013390025.1). Classification (NCBI taxonomy): domain Eukaryota; kingdom Metazoa; phylum Chordata; class Aves; order Passeriformes; family Pittidae; genus Pitta; species Pitta sordida. Next base: position 97,847 of record WEKX01024753.1, read on the forward strand.
ATCAGTAGTGAGGTGAAAACTCAGTGCAATCCTTCTGCAGCAAATGGAATTATGGAAAAATGCAGGGTACAGAACAAGTAAGAAAAACCTGCACCCATCTACTTCACAGGATTTCTCTTTTCACTGAAGCACTTGCTAAGATTGTTTAGCATTGCTAGACCTGCCTGGATAAAGGTATTTTTTTGTTTCCTCAATTATACAACATCAAAACATCTTGAACTATATATTCACTTGCACATTGGTAACCCTTTTAACTAAGTCCAGTTGCAAGACTTTACTACTGATAGATTGAAGAAGCAACCTTTTCCTACAAAACATGTAGCATTAATATCAAGATTCTGATGTTCCGAATATTTGAGATTCTCTCTTTTCTGGTTGATAATGGGTAACAAATAAAATTAGAAGTGTTGAATAAATGATCTATTTCCTCATCTGATGAGGTAGAAATATTGCACACTTGTAAAAGTAGTCCAAAATGAAACAAAAGGTTATTAAAACTATTTTTAAGACTCTAGCAATACCTACCCAGTAAAGCCGTACGTATTGATTTCTAATCATTACATTCTAGGCAGACTTTCAGAAACACTGAAACCCTCAAGGCCATACACACCTTCCTCAAACATGGATGTACATTCACCTGCAAAGACTCAATGAATGCAAAAGTGGACACTGCTTCAGGAAGGAGTCTGAATGAATGCAGCTTTTCTGATATATTAATGTCCAAAAAGCTAAAATGTGTCCTAAACAAAATGTGGATGCTGGCAACTTTGGAGAACCAGTTCATGCCTTTGTTTCTGAGCTACAACACAAGGAAGCCATATAATCCCAACCAGAACAAAAAAACGTTCCTTTGTTTCCCACACAACTTTGATTTTCAGAAGTGTTCAACACGCAAAAGAAAGCCTCTCACACTAATGGGAACCACACTCTAAGTGTATGTTATCCTTGCTGGCCTCCTGAGGTAGCCAAAATTCTGTTTTCCAACATGTGCGTATTTTGGAATAAAGATAAACATGGATTAACAAAACAAGCTAAGTACTTTCGGTGCAGCCTTGCCTTAAAAACAAACAAAAACAGCACCTCCCCTACTACACTCCTCCCTCCCCCAAGGAATGCACACAATATTCCTCTTCATTCATATATATCACTGAATCAACCCGCACACAGTGTTTTCCTTATGCACAGTTCCAAGCTCGCTCTTCCAGAGGGCACTCTGAAATTCTGGCAGAACGAAAGCACCTTTTCCCACTTTCCGGGAGCTGAATGACAAAGCCACTTTTGCTGTCTGCAATTGTCAGCAGTCCCTGCCCGAGCACAAATCCATCAGCATTTACTTCACTCACTGATGAGTGACCTCTCCCATTTTAACTGCAATGGAAAAAGGACACTTAAAATTGTTTCCCCAACTGGAATGGCTACTGTGTCTAACCATCAGATCCAATATTCCCAGCTCAGTTCTGTACACAATCCCGGAGAAAAAAAATTCATTAACCAGGTTGCCTGACCAAATCTGGAGCCAGAGAAGAAAGGACAAACAGAGAAACTCGTACTCGCAGTAATATTCACTTTCACCATAAATAATTCTGTTTTCCCATAGCCCAAATGGAACATTTTTTTCCAAGAAAACTAATACAACAAGAACCGACACATTTTCAGCCCCAGCCTGGCAGCTTTTCTCCCGCTGCCCAATCTCCTGCCAGGGAACCAGCAGAGGCCGCTCAAGACCATGGATCGCTCCAGCAGAACTGCGGGATGGGACAGCAACAACCACATTTTTCTGCCTTTTCTCGATTTCATACTTGCTTTCCCACCCGTACAAATTACCTCGGCGTAGTCTAGTCCCCTCAAGGGCAACTCCTCACTGGTTACTAGAATTCAAGTTGCTGCACACGGTGCTCTCAAGGTTTATCCAAACTAGACCTTTTACCTGAAGAAGTGCAGGTTTCTTTCCCTAAAAGTTTCCCCATGACACTTGACAGCATACAAAGTCATTTTATTTTGGCAGAGACCATCTTCAAATTTTCTAGAGATGGTGTAAACATATCACTTTCGATGAAGTTCTCACGTGGTTCCAGCTATCTAATTTTTATTCCACTTCAGGAGCTCCCCACAACTCAAGCTGGTCATGCACAGCAAAGCTGAAGTGCTTCACACAGGCCAGTTCCTCACACATGAGTTTCACATCCGTTCATATATTTGTACATTAATCGAGACCTTTCATCTAAGCACAGCTTCAAGAACCCCAAGGGACATCATCTACACTGAAGAGCTCATCATGAGGGTCATCGCTACTTCTCACAATAGTTAAGTGCTCCAATATCTTTTACTTCTACAGCAAAAACCACCACGGAAAACAAAGTAAGAACAAGAAATAGTAATTTGTCTTTACAGCAGGTCATGGAACACATACAGTGAATAGTGGTTTTGCCCATCTAAACAGCCACTAAAAAGAAACAGTTTTCAACATCCCGCTATGACTGGAGAACAGAGGAACTTCTGCAGGGCAGAAGCAACTTGTTGATTAAATTTCCTAATGAGATAATAAAACAATCTTCTCAGATAATCAAAAAGACTGAACTCAATAATACAGATGGTTTCTTCCCCTCTGGGCTTCTGTGATTAAATAATCATTAACTGGGTGTCATCTATAGCCCACACTGGGTGAATCTGAGCTCCTGTGTGGTGTTCAGTGCCGTTGTATCTGAATGTACATGCCTGGCACAGAAGAATCAAAGTTAAAAAGGCAGACTTGGTTTAGCGTGCTTTGCTCTTTTACTATTTCCAAACACTTGAAACACATACCACACATTTCCTGCATAGAACACGGGCTAAACAGAAGACTTAAAGAGCAACAGCTGCAAAACAGTTACTGACTACTGTTACAAACACACCGATTTAATGGTTTTGTTCTGTTTCTTGTACATCCACTGCTACTCAAGAAAGAGACCAGGCTGGACTAAAAAACTACTTCAGAAATACATAAAAGGTGAACTTTAGATATTTAAGTGCTGATTTCTACTTTTTTCTTCCTAATTTTAGGTTGCAATTTGAATGCAATATTAAAGATGCAGAATACTATTGCAGAATTCTAAAGCAACATCTAGAGCAGCAGTACACGTTTTTTAACACGCTTATAAACAAGCCAGTTTGGTATCTAACACGGGAAGAACAGATCCCCTTACATCAATATTCATATCAATCTTTGAAAGCTATAAAAAGGCAATAAAAAAGCATTCCACAGTTTCAAAGCTTTCCAACTTCCCCAAGTCTCTCAGATGACCAGAAAAAGGTAAGCAAATAGAAACAAAAACCTGAACTATTAATGAACACATGCACTGATTTACTACCAGTCACTACGTTCCCTGCATGTCCCATCTCCTTCCCCAAAAAGTCTGCCAACCACAACTGACACTTGACATCAGCAACTCAGCTACCAGAAACAAACCAAAGCCAGTGCTGTCAAGTCTCCATTCAATTTCACATAGGCTCAGCAACAACCTTTCATAAAGCAGTTGCCCAACAAACACAAAACATTTCAAAAACATCACCAAACAAAGAGATGGGAAAGAGTGGTGCAAGAGGTACTCAGCATTCAAAGTCAGAAAATGCAACTTCCATGATAGTTTTAGATAAATGGGTTTTACCAAAACTATAGTGAAGACCCAGAAAAATCAGTTCATATATAATTTATTTAATGTGTTATTTAGTGATTTTAGGATAAGAGGCAGCACTGCTGTAATAGGGTTTGCCACCATCAAGGAAACCTGAAGAGTAATTGGAACAGAGAAAATCATCCACAAAGACATGGATGTGCAGAACTGGGGAAGAACTGAAAAGTAGCTTCCTAATACAAATCACAGTCTTTAAAGCAGTAAAGGAAAAGAAAAATCTGCATGTATCAGTCAATTGGCAGCATGTGCTGTCAGTGTGGGCATCCTCCCAAACAGGCAAACAACCTAAAATGCAGAAAACTGAGAAATTCTTAGAGCCAAGAAAGCACTTTGTTGTTTGAGAGTCTCACAAAAGCTCACTCCAGCATACGATTCTGTTCACTCAAATGCAACAAAGATGACTTCATATTGCAAGAGGAGCAGAGAAAACTACAGGATAACCAAAGAGACAGAGTGTCCTTTCTAAAGGACTGGACAAAGAAGCCAGCTCGCTTAGTTGAGCAAAACAAGGCTAAAGAGGGAATGAGATTTCAGACAAGCATCTCAAGTAAATAACCAAAGGGAAAATAGTGCTCCTCAAGCTATGGGAGAGCTGCCTAACCACAGGGCAGCAAATAACATTCTAAACCACAGCACACTGATTTAGAAAGCTTCTATCCAACAGAATTGGAGTTCTGGACATTTTCAAACTCCTGTTATTTGGAAAGGGGAGAAAAGCTTATCTCATTTTGATATTCATCCTGACCAGGCTACAAACCTTTGTTTTACTATATGATGTTTCAAGTTTGTCCACAGTGTTGACAGTTAGTTAAGTTTTAAAGTCAAAGACAGCTCACACCCAATGTTTTATCTAGTATTTTCATTGCTACTGTACCAGAAATCAGGTATGTAAGTAGAGTTTGCCTGTACATATTTAAATAAAAGGCATGATGGATGTTATTTACCATAAAAATAATATTTTAATCAAAAAATTATATTTTCATTTGATTAAAGGAATAATACTCAAATAATATTTAACACAGAAATGAGACTTCTAAGATGCTTCATGTAAGTGGCCAGAGTGGAAAACAGACTATATTAATAGTGGAAATGATCACAAGAGAGAAGGGTTACTTGGAACATTCCTCCTGACACCCTTCAACAAATTAGTAGTTGAGGAGTAATAACACGCTTGTGAAATTTCTGTGAATGACACCAGACTGGAACTATCATCATTACAAAGAGGACTGAGTAGTTATCCAGGAGAGTTCATGAGTTTTCTGAGTTGGAATGCCAGAAAATTGAATTTAATAGCACAATATGTGAAATCATGCATTTAGGGACCAGTAACCTTTTCTGCAAGCTGAGAACTCATCATGTGGAAGCACCATAGGAGAAATCAGCAGAGCAGTGAGGTATGGAAATCATCATCCAGGGATGGTGATGTTTATATGAGCACAAGGAGAGCTCAATATGCTCATGGAAGAAAAAAGTAAGAAATTCCACTTGGCTCAGGAAGCCTCTGAGCTGAAATTAGAGAGGCTAGAGCAGTGCTGGTGGAAGTATCACCGCTGAAGAGGTGAATATCATATTCCGTATCAGGTCAATCTTTGAAGCAGTACAGTTGAACAGATTTGTGTCAAAAAATTGCTGCGCCTTCTCACACAGCTTTGCTTGGTTAAAGATAGTCAAGTTTATTCAGTTGCTCTGTAAAATACATACTCCATTCCCTACTTCATTTCCTGCAGCAACTCCAGCCCTTGCTAAAGAATGCTATTAGCACAAGTTATGGCAATTCACTGCACGTAACTCTAATGGATCAGAAATTAAAGTTGACAGACAAGACATGAGATGCTCTTCCAAACAGAGCCGCTAGTTTCTGGAAAGGACAGGAAAACAAACAGAGATATTCCTACATCCAGAAGTTTGTGTTGATGTGCCCATGTAAAGAATCTGTTTACATTACATTTACAGACTAGACAGTTTATATCAAAGTTCCATTGGCCACCTATGTAACCAGAAGGACTTTTATGCCTTTCTTTCAATGCACTGGCCACAGATGAAGGGCAGCAGCTCTAAGTGGCATTCTGCTGCTCTCCAATGCCTTGATGCCTCCTCCTGTTCAAGAGTTGAGCTAAACTAACTGCCCGGTCCAGCACTGTAAGGAATTCTCTGGCTCAGACAAGTGGAAATTGGATGCCTTTTTTCTCTTTTATAGGTGAAAAAAAGGACATTTTAGGATCACCTGGAACTCTATTTAACAAACATCCTACAGTGTGAGGTGTTTTTGATGCCTCATTCAATTCTTTCTTCCAGTTCCTCCAGTGAATTCCTGGTTCAGTATGGTTTGGAAATCTGATCTTTACTAAAAACTTCAAGTTCGTCAAAGGTTTTGGAGTAAGCTCTGCAGGAATTTCAGAACTAGACAACTGTGACACAAGCTGTCAGCAGTTATTGGGGGCTGTACTTATTGACCTGGGCTAGCTGTCCCAGTCCTGCACTGAAGCAATAAGATAGTCTGAGTGTTTTCTAATCCTTCTTTGTTAGTTCCATTAAATATATCAGGAAAAATGCAAAGACATCACAAGTTACACACGTTTCTATATCCAGGACGTACCTTAAGTTTCTGCTTTTACAACAGTATTTACATTTGTAAAAGCCTTATATACGCAATGTTTTAAAGAAGCTCCATTGATTATCCTACTTTACTGCCACATGTTTGTACCTCAGAGAATAAAAGCACCTCAATAAGCAGCACATCTCTTATTGTAATTGTTCTCTGAAGAAGAAACGCTACGTGAAAGACCCGACGGCCACCGCCAGCCCTGGAAAGGCAAGTTCATGTGATCAGCCCCGTCTCCGGGAAGAAACACTGGAAGCCTTTCACCGGCAAAAACTTCCTGGGGCTGCGTCCACAGCCACGAGTCATTTCAAATAACAAAACAACCATCCACCTTCCACCGCGGCCGGCGCCCAGCAGCACAACGCTCCACCTGCCACAAACCGCACTGTAAATACCGCGAAGGAGGGGGAAATACACACACACACAAAAAAAACCCCCAAAAAAGCCCAAAAAACACCACTAAATAAGAAAAGCTGAGGAGCCGGCTCCAAGGAAACCTGTTGCTGGTCACCGCGAGAGCGCGGCTGCGGAGGATCCCGCATCCCGCCGCCCCCGGCGGCCAACTTTCCCCCGGGCACGGCGCACCGCGGTGTCACTTTCCCTCGCGTCCATCATTGCCGAGCCCGGCGGACGTGCGGGGCCGCTGCGGGGGTGGGAGCGGCTCAGCCGAGCCCCCGGGCGGGCCGCGGGCTGGAGCGGGGCTGGAGCGGGTACTCACTCGATGAAGTAGCTGGCGCCCTCCTCCGAGAACCCCTCCTCCCATCCGCGGGGCANCGAGAGGGTTCCCGGGGGAAAGAGCGACCCCGCGCATCCCCAGGGACGCTCTGCGGGAGCCGGGAGAACCTCGTGGTCCAGTGTGGGAGCCCTGGGAAGTGCGTGCGGAATGTCCGAAGCGGGAGGATGTACAGGTGTGAGCGCACCTGGCTGCCGCCGTGGCCCGGAGTACGCGCTCGCCAGCCCTGGCAGGGGAGGAGAGACACAATCCGCAGGGACTTTAAGCCTTGGGCACGGGGGATGGTGGCAGCAAGGTTAAAGGGTCTCAGGGAGGCACTAACAGGCAGCCGACAGAGCAGAGCTGTCAGCGGTATCGCGAGGGACCTGTGCCAGCCCCTGTGTTCATCACTGACCTATAAAAGGTGGGAGCGGTAATGTGGGAGAGCCCGCTCCGTGCCTTTCTCTGAGGCTTTGCTGCCTCCCAGCTCGGACCTGTGACAGCAAGATCCAAACAGGTGCTGCTGCGTGGGGGTGTTACTACAACCGAGAACAGGGTTAAGTGCTCCAGATGGACTCAGAGTATGATTTAGGGACAGAGTGGATGGGACAGGCAAGGGATGTTCTGCCGAACAGCAGAGCCCTTAGGCTTCTTACTCTGGTCCTCCGTTCGAGCCAGCAGAGGCAGGGTGGGTGCCAGGTAAGGGATCCTAGCTGGTACCTTGGCTTGGCCACAGTGGCATTTGCACTAGGAGAGGGGGATTGACAAAACCAAGGAGTTCAGGATGTGGAAATCTCCACCTGCTTCTCTCATTGAGGGCAGCAGTGGTGAAGCGGAGCATGGCTCTTTGGGTTCCTGCTCTTCTGATACTGGGGAGAGAGAAGGATCAAAAACGAGGAGGTGGGATGTTTGCTAGCTTAGGGTATAGAAGGAGAGTGTTAAACAGGGGAAAGGCAGGCTGCAAAGCGGGGTGGGGAAGAGTGGGTGTGCCTGAATGGGGACAGGTTAGTAAACAAAAACAGGAGACCAGCTGAGGACGTGGCTGTGATACAGAGGGAGAACCCCTGCATGCAGCAGGGAATGTGTAAGAGGGGGGAATGCTGCAGTATACGGAAAATTATAACATTTGCTTTTTTCTCTAAATAACCAAAATAAATCATCAGGAGAAAGTAGGAGACTAAAAAAGCATCATCAGTGGGAAGAGATAAGACTTGCCTCTATTTCACACCAGTGTCAGACAACATGCAGGTATAGTGCAGCATGATGGCATTACATATATAGACCTCCCTTTTTGGCCACTTTCTGAGAAGACAACTCTATAATAGTGTTACCTTTTAACAACCAGAAATGGCCATTTGACTGTGGGATACATTGCAGGCTATATGTTGCAAAGCAGTTTGATTTCAATTGCTCAGGAGAAAGCATGGGCTTGAAATCCTTGCCAGAGGAATTGCAGCCAGAGGAGAGGAGTGAGAATACATGGAAAAAAAGAGCCCTGCAGGCACTGAAGTCAGTGCAGAAGGAGGGGCAGAAGGTGCTCCAGGTGCCAGAGCAGAGATTCCCCTGCAGCCCGTGGTGCAGCCCATGGAGATCTATGGGAATGCAGAGATCCACCTGCACTCCATGGAGGACCCCACGCTGGAGCAGGTGGATGCTTGAAGGCGACTGTGACCATATGTGAAGCCCACACTGGAGCAGGCTCCCGGCATGACCTGTGGACCCATGGGGAGAAGAGCCCACATTGGAGCAGGTTTGCTGCCAGAATGTATGACCCCAGGGAACAGCTGGAGCACACACTGGAGTTGTCTGTTCCTCAAGGACTGCACCCTGTGGGAGATACCCACCTCGAGCAGTTCATGAACAACTGCAACTCATGGGAAGGACTTAGTTGGAAAAGTTCATGGAGAACTGTCTTCCATAGGAGGGACTCCACGCTGGAGCGGAGGAGGAGTCTGAAGAATCCTTCCCCTGAAAAGGAGCAGCATGGGCAATGTGTGGTGAACTGACCACAACCCCCATTTGCATCCCTCATGCCACTGATGGGAAGGAGGTAGAGAATCAAGAATAAAATTGGAAGAAGGGAGAGGCGGGGGAAATTGTTTTTAAGATTTGATTTTATTTCTCAATTTACTATTCTGATATGATTGGTAAAAAATTAATTTCCCCAAGTCAAGTCTGGTTTGCCTGTGATGGTAACTAGTGGGTGATTTCTCCCCATCCTTTCTCAACACATGAGCCTTTCATTATGTTTTCTCTCCCTGTCTGTTTGAGGAAGGGTAGAGACAGAGTGGCTTTGACGAGAACCCAGCATCCAGAGAGCATTAACCCACCACAGAAACCCTGACAATTCTGAGTCACTCTGGTAATGTGGTGGTTACAGGTGTGTTATCACAGAACTTGCAGTAAGGTCAGTTCTCGTGCAGTTACAAAGTAAATCAAATACAAGTTGCTTAGTGTCGTTGCATGTTTAGGTCTGTGCAGAAGACATAAGATAAACTCTTGCTCTGGAGATATTAATTTGCCTTGATTATATGAAGCAAGTCTTTCATGTTCCATCAGCTGCATGAACTCACTGAATTCAGCTTGTAACTCCACTACGCTTTGACCACTAGACCACTGTGACAAAATAGCCTTCTCCACTTCAAATGAGTAGTAACTTAATTGAATAAACATTATTGGTTTTTGGATATCAGGTCCTAAAAGCATCTGTACTCAGTCAAACTAAATAATTGTTTAGCCTAATATTCTGTCTCACATCCCAAGAGGAGCAGGAACCAGGAAACAGTGCAAGTGCCAGACAATTATACACAACTCCCCTGCTTCTTCCTGTAACTCCAGTACCTACATCTAGTGCTTGACTTGAGAAGCTGTGAGCTCAGAAAGCTCTCGAGCAAGATGCTACGTGTTTCCATAGGTAACTCCTAATAGATCATTCCTGTGAACCTGACTAGAGTAGAGCCCACATAACTTCTATCATCCAGTCAATAGCAAGGTGTTTCTAATGCTGTCTTACCTGAGCTGTGTATGAAGAATCTTCTCCTTTTGCTTGTTTTGAAACCAGATCCTATTTCATTGATTCCTCTCAGTTCTTGCAACAGAAGAGATGGGGCTCATATAGTGCAGCCTCCTGAATTTAAACCAGGTGGGTCAGGCCTTTGTCCAGGTAAGGGTTTGAAAATGCTCCAAGGACAGAAATTCTACAGCCTGTCTTAGCAACTTAGTTCTTGCAATGAACATACTTTCATTAAATCAAGTTAGCAACTCTCTGTTTCGTCACACTTGTCATATGACCAAATATTGAGTGCCTGCAGCATTAGCATATTATCACATACGTCTGTTAATTACATTATTGAAAAAACATGTTTTATTACACTAACCTGCGGAGCTCTATTCTAAAAATAAGATCAAGGTGAAAACTTACTCTAAATTCATAAAAGTTCACAAGCTGACTTGTGTTGGGCCTATCAAAATGTAGATTTATGACTTAGATCCCTGGAGGTAGAATGCCTCCAGGCATCATTCATTAATAAGATTACCAGATTCTTCTGATTTTTCCTTTTTTTTTTTTTCCTTTTTTTTCAGGCTCTGGTTCCAGTGCTCCCTGGCTGATCTCAGCCATTTTTCTATCACATATCATTCATTGCTCTCTAGAGGCACTATCTATCTGGGGTAAAATTAGGAGTTTAAGGACACAATATCAGGAACTAAAGGAAGTGCATTATGGTTTTCAATGACAGAAAGGGTCTAATAAGAGCTACAATATTTGAGGCTACCTTTCTTGGTAACTGGGTAATTCAAGGAAACACGGTGAGGTCTCTGAATACTGCAATTTGAATCCACATTTGGCAGCTTTATAGGAACGTGTTACTAATGTTACTTGCTCTGTCTGCATCCGCTGGAACACTTTTTTGGACAAATGTATTTTAAAGTATGTCAAAATCTGTATCCACACTTCCATAGAAACATATAATCACCAAATGGTTTGGATTGCAATGGACCATAAAGATAATCTAGTTCCACCCCCCTGCCATCAGCAGGGACACTTTCCACTAGACCAGGTTGCCCAGAGCTCCATCCAGCCTGGCCTTGAGCACTTCCAGGGATGGGGCAACCACTAATTCTCTGGGCAACCTGTTGCAGTGCCTCACCACTCAGTGAAGAATTTCTTCCTAATATCTAATCTAAACCTGACCTCTTCCAGTCTACAATTGTTACTCTTTTTCCTATCACTCCATGCCTTTGCCATTTCCAGAATAAAATCACTGAATCAACATCTTTTCTACATCATCCTTTTCCTTTCTTTTGCTTCGCCCTGTCAGTGGCAACATCCAAATCTTCTCGTTTCCTCATGTATCCACTTCTATTACAGACATCACCACCCCTTGCACAACTCAGGTCTGCATGTTTCCCTGCACTTTTTCAACCCTTCATACACTGTAACTTTTCAACCGAACATCTGTTTTGGATGTTCAGGCATCTGCTAATAATGCTAGAGAAACTATATAAGAATTCTTGTTTTAAAAAGTATCATTTCCATCAGTCACAATTAGATCCAGTGTCTAGGAGGTTACAGAATCATAGTCAGATTTCAGGCTGCCGTGTACTCTTAATGTTCTATTTCCTAATTTTCTAAGAATTGAATACAGTTGAATTTGATTATCTTAGAGGTCAAGCTGCTGCTGCTGCTTCAGGAAACTCAAATGAGGTATGATGCATAGAAAAGCCTGCTGGTTATGACTTTTTCATCATGGCCTGTACATTTTATAAAGGACAGCCACAACCTATAAAAGGTGTGAGGCCAGGCAGAGTTTTTGAGGCGCAATGAATTTGAATTATTAAGTCCTGGGTAAGAAAGTTCATAAGCCATAATGCAAAACACGTAATATGCCTTTTAGCATGATTTTCCAGCTCTGCTCATAAGAGCTGAGAATTAAAAGCATGAAAGGTTTCATGGTGAGATGGATTAATTTGCAAGACAATTTCAGAGCAATTCATTTTCTGATTATACTGAAATATAGGTTATGCAACCAAATCGTTCTTCAAGATCATGCAGTGCAATTCCCATCTCGTGGTGGCAAGTGCTGAAGAGACCAGAAATCAATACACTGATTCTTATAGATAGAAGAACATGTTGGTCAGACGATTGGGGAAATAGAAAATATGAAAGAGATCTGGGAGACATCAGGCAAATCCATATTCCTGGAAAACTTTTAATGCTGTGACTTCAAAACTGCAATGCTTTTTCAGATGATGGAAGAACCTCCCTAAAGAATCACTGTAGCGTTATTTGTTCAAGTTGGGGAAAAGAACTTTAACTGTTGGATTCCCAAAGAGGATGGGAAAAAGCCATCTCAGGAGAATAGTGTTAATGATTCCAAAAATAGCACAATAAGAGTATCAGATTCCTTTGTCCCTGGCTAACTCAAGGAGATATGCTGCAAATTTGAACCCACAGAAATGGTAGACTTCAGAAACTTCCAGGTAGTTTGTCTTCAAAAGGAATTACAGAAAAAAAAATAAAGAAATACATATATATAACTGATTACTTAATGTCAGTAATTCAGCATTGAATAAAAATATTAGTATAAACAGAACTCTTCAATAATTTGGAAGAGAGTGTCCTGCTGAAGGATAAAGGAGCACTATAAAGAAAAATCAAACATGCAAAAAGATTTACTTTATTTTCAGGTCTGAAGTCAAAAAATTGTTTACAACAAGAAGAGGACAAATTAAAATTATACAAGTCAAAGAAAGACCAAATATTACCTTACTGGGTAGGGAGAGCAAACAAGGGAACAAAAAGATAATTATTGTATTATTTTAAAATTAAAACGCAGCTGATCGGATTTAATATACCAGTGAGTTTTACTTCATGTTCATTCATGCCAAGGCAAGTAAAAATCTGCTTGATTTATGTAAGATAAATTTGAAGATAGATGCTACATAGAAATTTTCCCAAATGTAAAGAGAAGTAAAAAACAGCCTAGGTAGGAATGTCATGGCATTTAATTCACCACCAATTTCTAAAGCCTGATCCAGACAAAACTTCTCTCATGGAGGTTCTAAGTATACTTACTTGGTTATAGATCAGGAGCTATGACCTCATAAGATCCCTTTTAGCCTAGATTCCTATGAAAACAAAAGCTGATTCAAAATGCTAAGAATTTTAGAAATAGGTGGACGTCAAAAATTGTCATCACCTAATATGCACTAAAGGGCTGACTAGTTCACAGGAAGAATTCATGGCAACCATTTGAATTTAAAGATTTCTGTTATTTACAAGGACAATCCCTGATGTAGTTAAGAAAGATAAGCAACTTGCACAATGGTACTACTGATGACATGACTAAATATAGAGTGCATGCTCATTCCTGATCTGGAATGTTTTCAGTTGAACCACACAATCCATACAAGTGGACACAAGAAAGGGTGGCAAGAGCCACAAGATAAGTCTGAAATTAAATACACCATCTGCAAGACATCACCCATTTCCAGCCTAAGTACTTTCCAGGACAGAATTAATATAGATTAATACCATGCCAAATAAATATTGAACAGAACAAAAAAGGTATTGTCAGCAATAGATTGTTGTTTTTGATAAGTGACACGAAAAGAAACATCTTTTATATTTTGTATACAGAGCAATTTATACTGTGGGGAAAGTGATGACAAATGTTAGACTAAGTCAGATTTTTGGAGCCTGTTTCCCTTGCAATAGATTGAGAAGTTTCCTTAAATTTTCATGGGACTAGTGACAGTCTATAAGCACCAGGAGATAAACATAGCTGATAAAATAAGAAAGTTTAAATAATAGTAAATCTATTGTTGAGGGAATTCCAAATACGGAAAGAGGAATTATTCATTTTCCTGGCCTCTGGGAAGAAAATAAACAAGTTCAAATTGTATCCACAGTTCCTTTGAGGAAGCTATGGAGCATGACATTGTACAAGAATAGTTTTCAGGCTCACTGTGTCACTGTGATCTGACTGATGACTGCACACAGGCACCAGCCGAGACAGTGACACTGCTGAGAAAGACAGATGGGAAAATGACATTGAGAAGGCAACACTTGCGCTGCATAACAAATCCAAATTTCTCCTTCCAAAACATGCTGAAATCTCCTAGGTGTAAAAGAAATGTTAATTATCTTTAGGTGCAAGGGAGTTTTTTCCAAACTACTCTCAGTTTTAAAAAGTATGTTCATGCTGCAAGTACCCTTTGTGGAATCCAGAAGATACATATCTTTAAAATAATTCTATTTCCCTTACAAATTTCCTTCATGTCTAAAGACATCCTACTGGTTTATCTCTTAGATGCAAATATCTGAACACATCTAATTACCTTTCTCAGCTGAATATCCAATTGCTCAAAAGTATTATATTCATAGAATCAAATTAAGCACATCTCCTGAAATGCACAAAAATGCATGCAAAAGCAAATATAAATGAATACATTTCCTAGTCACTAAGTCATTTTACAATTTTCTGTCACACAAGCTTTTATGTTTACAATATTTAACAGTCCTTTCGCTTCTCTTCATTTTTCTCTTTTTTGCATTTCACAAAGTCTCAGTAATTTGCATATCCAGCACCTAGAATCCTCACACTAAGATGTATTTAGTAACCAAAAATTAAACTAAATAACAAATAGTCATAGTTATGTCATTATACGTCTCATAATTCTAAACAGAAGTGGCAATAGTTAAATGGCTGCACAGTGTTCAAGTTGCTTGTAGAAGAGAGAAATACAAAAGAAGATGCCAAAGTCACTTACAGGATCATTTCCAGAAATTTAACTATGATTTTTATAATGAACAGCTGAGGGTATTCTTCTTGTTTTTTTGTGAAGGAACACTGTAAGCCTGACAGCCCCGAGAAACCCTCAGTTCTTCAGTATTGACGTACTTGTGACTATCAACATTTGGTTTGCTTTAGAGCAGATGCATAAACTTTGTTCCATGTCTATGAACACAAACAGGCTCACTGTCATCTCATGGCTACAGACAGCTGAGTATGAAGAAGATGCTTTTTTAAGGAGCAGGACAGTTGGAAAGACAGGCATCGCTCATCTTTAGGATAAACCTTAGAAATTTTAAATCAAACTGTTCAGTTTTATAATGTTCCCTCACAAATCATGCATTTTATTTATTTTCCCAAGAAATACCAAAAGATATCTCACTTTCTTATTCCTATCAAAGCTTTTTTCACCAGCTTTGAGTTCACTATCCCATGACTGTTGTTACCCCTTTTTCCAGCGCCTCTGGCAACTGCCATTGCCATATTTGCTCGGTTTTTGCAACTACTCAGGGCAAACAGATGTCACATATTCCCAACGATCTTCACTAAGACATTTTTTTCTAAAGAAATTAAAGACCCCCGAATTCATTATCCAGGCTCCTCCTGAAGTTTGTCCTTCATTGGCTTTGCAAGACCCAAAACTTCACCCTGGAGTTCCCCTTAATAATACAGTAATCAGATTTAAAAACATCCTGTTGAACAGGTTAATTTGTAAGTATCAAAGACTTTGATAAGGCAGATTTTCACCTAATTTTTCTTAATAAACCCATAAATAACTTGCTGCAGCTTTGTAGATCACTTAATAGGCATCTGCATATACTGATAGCAATCACCACACAAGATTCCAGACAAGATTCAATTTTATCATCTTCTGCAGTATCTTTCCAGAGATATCACATTCTCTGTGTTATTGTAACTCACCAGTGTCAGCCCTCATTCTAAACAAGCTTTTACCAAGCAGAACAATCTCTTCCCGCTGTGGTCTCC
Source organism: Pitta sordida (assembly GCA_013390025.1). Classification (NCBI taxonomy): domain Eukaryota; kingdom Metazoa; phylum Chordata; class Aves; order Passeriformes; family Pittidae; genus Pitta; species Pitta sordida. Next base: position 113,615 of record WEKX01024753.1, read on the forward strand.
CAGTTCCTCTTTCAGTGACTTTGGCAGGAGAATCTAAAATTTTGATTATCTGCTTGGTTCCAGAAGGAGATAACTGCGGGTTAACCATCCTCCTTGATTTTCTTGGTAACATGAAATGTACATACCTCATGAAAGCTTTTCAATATCCGACTTCTTTCCTGTTCCTTCCCCTTTTCTGTTACAATTCCAGCAAGTGTGCCTTCTTAACAATCCCCCACAGCTGCTTTTGCCTCTTCCTATGCTGGGTTCAGGTCCTTCAGTGTTTTTCCAGTCTCCTGCAACACACCTGTATCCCTTCCATTCCTGGCTTCAATGATTTGCAACAGCAATCAGTCAGTTTCCAAAGGCAATGTGATAAACCATCTGTATGTGAGCATGACACAACCAGTAGCTATAGTAACAGGAATGCATACTTTAAACAAAAACAACAACAAAATCTGAAGGATATCGCTCATCTTTTCCTCCATCCCCAAATATTACACAACTCCATAAATATCTTCTTGAGTTTCTTCATTTAATTACATCTTCTCCTAGCCCAAAAGAGAGTGAAATAGAAATAAAACTTCCTTTTGCTTGGTTTGAGGAAGAAAAATAAATAAATAATCACATACAACAAAACTAGAAAGAAAATATTGTCTCTCCCAGAAAAAAAACAAAAACCGAAATTGCAAATCCAGGATAGGCAAAATTGTCACTATCTCTGTTCCACCTTAATTGCTGATACAAGATTGGTCCTAGGGCCCTTGTGGGCTGTGAAAGTAAATTCCACTACTCCTTCTTTACTGTCTAGTTTCCTCAGCAATCTCCCCTTCCTGCAATGAACCATGAGCATGATCAATGTCTCTCAGTTCCATCTCAGATGTTAGAGGACTGAATACTAGTTACTTTCACTCCTCAAAAAGATGGATGGGATGCAGGTGTGCAGCTGATGCTTCTGAGTTATGAACTTGTCTTCAGGGCAGCATTGCTCAAAGGCTTCACCCCAGGGGTAAGGTGTCACCCAGGGCTGGCTGCGTTACCTTCCACCTGCAATTACCGAATCCTGGGCATGAGGGTGGATTCACAGGGCTTTGGCACTCAGCGTTGTAGCCAGTCCTGGGAATGAGAATTCAGAGGAGCCTCCCTGCTCTGCTGGACACACACACAACCAAGTCTTGTAATGCACTTCCCACCTCGGTCACCTCTGTGGGTACAGATCCCCAGGATGTCCCAGGAGCAGTTTGGAAAGTCAGCAAGGATTGGAGAAAGGACATTTTCCCCAGCACAGTGCTCTGCTGTCTAAAGAGATCTGTTCAACCCCTGAAGCAGTAAAGCCATGTGTTTATACTTGTGACCCGGCTTGCTGTTACACAGATCTGGAGAGCAATTCCTAATAATGCACAACAGCATAGTTAATTTCAAAACACAGATGCAAATAGAAGAATCTTCTGCACGTTCTTGAGAAGAGTTCTTGAATCTGACTGGACTTAGGATATTAGAAGAAAATATGGGGTGTTTTTTTAACCATCATAACCCTCATTCATTCTTCCAGAGCCTGTGTAGGTGGTCTTCCACAGAAAAGACAAAAATAGACTCGGGGCCTCAGGTTACTTTACCACTAAAAAGGTCAGCAGGGTGCAAAACACTGTTCGGTAAATTATAGCACTTATACATACCTGTGTCACGCCATTCCATTCCTGCTTTTTAAAATAAGCATGTCAAAGCAGATAAACAATACACACTCAAATCATACAAAAAACCTCTTCATTATTTTATGTAATTAAAAGAAACTAACTCTTCTTCATTTACTGCAGTATTACCTTACAAAAAAGTATTCTTTCTTCTTTGACACCTTTCCTTAAGGGAGTAGAACAATTCCATATAACTTTTGAATACCTACAAATTTATTACTAAGTATTCACAATAAAACTCACCTGAAACAGATTTCCTTTTAATCAGTGAAGTAAGTAGCCTGATATTTATCAAACTGGAATATTATTATGCCTTATTCAATTTTATATATTGACATATCTCCATTGTTATTGATTAATGGTTAAAACCCTCTAAGGTTGTTATAAAACACTGTTATAAATAATTTTTATTATTTGGATACATAATGAATGGGATTTCTACAAATTATGACTTAAATCCCACATCTTAATTACGGAGTCCTCTGAAGTCTAATTTAAATTGTAGCTAAGCAGATTAAATTCAAATACAATAACAACACCAAGGCAGTTTGCAAAATGATACATTTATAGGGGGGGTTTCTCAGCACTGTAGAGTTTTTCCAGAGACTGTTTTGTAAAGTGTCATCTTTCTCAATATCTTATTAGACCACTGTAAACTAGATTTACATATTGATTCATTCAGTTTCAATCTCAATCAAAACATGAATATTTAATAAAAAACAACACTAATTGTTCCTCAGAGATGTAGCAATAATTACTCCCATACCATCTCACTGAAGGAGATGTCTTTAACATGCTCTGTTTTTTCAAGCATAACAATTGTCCATTTCTTCTGGGCACTGTGTACTTCTCAAATCAGCATTTCACTCACCGAGATGTTGAAGGCTGCCTTAACAACATATCACATAGGGGCTACACTTGATAAAATTGAAACTGTATTCTGTCAACAATAATTATGTGGGTGTTTTGCTCATTTCCTGCTATAGCTGTCCCATGGCAACAGCGTAAAAACAGCACTCATTTTTTAAATACATAAATTACTCCTAGGTGACACATTTCTGGCTCAGGTTTGGCAAAGGCATGGTGAAAACAAAGACTTTTTTGAGAAATTATCACAACTACTTCCATTATATGCAAATCTGTAGGGAATGTGCTAATTCCCAAGTAGAGGGTGCAGCTTTGCTGTAGTAGTAGCAGTAGTGGCCTGAGGCATTTGCAGAGAATGAGAACAAGCCAGCATTTGCACTTCAGGCCATTGTCTTCACTTTCTGGTGAATTTCACAAGAAATGCCTGATCTGAAGGTCATATTGCACTTAACCTGCCTTTGGGGTTGTTGCTGCTAAGGCAAATCAGATAAAAGCGGAAAGTTCCACTTTTTATCAGAATTGTGTCCATCTGGAGTGCTGAAAAAACAGCTGGTGGTATTGATGATTTTGTCGTAGAAACTCTGGAACAGAATTATTTTGGTCAATGGGAAATCACCTTTGCAATTTTCAATTTTTACCGTTTTAAGAATATTTACTTTTCTACAATTATTTTGTGGCTTGTGAATCAAGATGATGATAAATAGGCATCATACAGACAGTTCATAAAACACAAAATTAATTAGGATATTGCAGGTTTTACCTCAGCTCTGTGAATATCTAAATTCTGATGTTATGAGACCTGATGGCGGGATCAAGTGCACCTACAACTGCAGCCATTCAAATATTATCTTCACTAAGAAAATTAGCAAAAATTATGCCATTATGGTTACTTTTTCCTTATTATAAGCACTCCGACTATACTTATTATATTAGTACCAACCTAAATGAAACAAGAAATATCTGGAGATTAACGAAGTGGATCATATTCAGGCTGGATTTTTAGAAGGGACCATTTAATAACCTACCATATGTCCCTGAAGGCATCTCTTCTTTTCACTTTAACATTCTAGATGGATTTTGAGAACAAAATGTAGCACTAACCAAGTGTAAGATCCATAGATATATGCATGATATATGTACTTAAGCTGTGTCTATCATAGAGTTCAATGCACAACTGTTTTGCACTAGGGCAAAGAAACCTAACTCAAAGTAAGGCAACATACAATGTCAAGCTGCAGATTAGTATGTATATTAACAAAGCCCAGTATTCCTGGAATGTCGAGAGTGAATCTTACACTGGCCACCTATCAACTGTCTTTTGTATTGTCACATGGACCTAAAGGAAACCGAGAGTATTTGCTATCACCATCTGATTAACCACTGAATTCTAGCCATAGTTTTGCAACAAAGAACAATTTCATTTGATGCCAACCATTGTCTGTAGCATGAAACAGCCACAGTTTCCATTAGAGGAGGATGAATTTTAGTTCTGATAAGATGTGGGGATGAAATGTTAACCTAAGCCAAATGAATATGCATATAGGAAAGTGAAAATAGGTGTCAAGGACTTGCTGCACTTAAGTCCTTGGTTACATGAAAACTGTACACCATTCAACAAAACAACGTGGTTTCTAATGATTACTTTCCCCATATAATTTATTCATGTATTCCAGAGCAGTGTTTCAGGACTTAATGAGTATTTGTAAAGCTCTGGCTGAAATGCACCCTCTAAATGCTAAACCTTATAGCTACTATTTACAAAGAAATGAAGAAGTGTAGATTACTGGTTCAAAAAAGCCACTAAAGCTCATCAACGTGCATTTGAAGGGTATATTACTTCACCAGCTAGGAAAGCCTCCTGTTGACATCCTGAACAGTTGAAAGGCTAAATGTGCATCCTTCCCACTGAATCTACTGTAATATGCAGAGACAAACAAAAAGTTGAGGAACTTTGTTTTTTCTTTTATTTCACACCATTTGACCCTTATTTTTCCCATGTGGGACAATCCCATATCATATCTCAAAGAACTGGGAGAATAAATAAACAGTATTAAGTAACAATAGTGCTTCCCTTGGAAACAGATTTTTTTCATTTCTAAAAATTATAGTTATCTTATTGACTTGGTCCAAATCTCTTCTCTTTGTCAAGCACTTTAGTCACTAACATCAAGAGGAGAGTGCTGGAACACCAGGAGAGATGAGGTCTTTCAGCCCATCTCTATTACCTTGGCATCTTATTCATAGAATCATAAAATGGTTTGAGCTGGAAGGGACCTCAAAGACCACGTGGCACCAACCCTCCCATCACAGGCACAGACACCTTTCACTAGACCAGGTTGCTCAGAGCCCCATGCATCCTGGCCTTGAATACTTAGAGGGATGGGGCATCCACAGCTTCTCTGGACAACTTGTTCCAGTGTCTCACCACCCTCAGGAAGTGGAATTGAAGAAGTCACCTCTTGTTCCTTTCATGGCCGTGTTTGTCCATGGACAATCAGCTTTCTGAAACAGAGAAAGTGTATGACATACAGCAGACTGCTATGAGCAGAAGAGCCAAACAAGATGACCTCATGCTTCCATGTGCTATCTGCCTGATGATGTGATTCTCTCCACCCCCTGTTGCAGTATTATTGCATATGTTACAGATGCTGTATGGCTTTTTAACTCGTCAAATGTCTATTGAAGAAAATGAGATTTTCAAATATTAATGTTCTTAAGCTATAATTTTTTTCTTCTTTGTACACTATGATAGTTGTATTATTATAAAAAATATTAGTTGTATATTATAAAAAACTCCTTTACCATCATTAGTGTTAAATAATAGTTCCACTAATTCTAGAGGAAATCCAAAACTTGAAAAAAACAGGTTTTAATATAAAAAAACCAAAGAAAGATCAGGCACAAGAAAACTTCTGGGGTTAAGTAGTTCTTCTTTCCACATTAACTCACTGAACACTTTTTTCTACATCTTGCTGTGCATAATAAATGAGAAGTCAGGAAAGCCAAAGCTCTGGCTTTTAATATCTTGCACTTTTCTACCCATTAGCTCATCTCTCCCACACCTGTCAATAGTGGCTGTTTCTAGAGTGCCCCTTACTTTCCTCATACACGTTTCTACTGCACCTTGGGACATGGGAGAGGGTACAGTTTATATTATTATGCAACAATGCAAATGTACAAACAAAAGATAGAGCTGTCAGTGGTCCATGGCAGCCTCATGGACAGAGAGGGATACACACTATTGTTACAGTCTTTTTATTAAATTAGCCACCTTGGAAGTTTAATGTCATTTTTCCTCATTAGCCAGGCATCGTAACTAGTTTGGCTAAAATCTAATCTCATAAGCAAGACTTCGTTTGGAGACTGCATTTTGTTGGTAAGGAAAAATAAAGTTAAAAAATATTCCCCAGGAGAACCATGTCTGAAATTCCAGATTATAGCAATTTTCTTAGCAATACTATACTGTACAGTACAGACATTTATAGACACTAGCATCTCTCTGAAATAGGCATTACATTCATTAAAATGTGTTGTAGCCCAAGATTACATTTTATTAATTCCTGTTTGGAAGAAGGTTACATCTAATGATTTCCTCTTGGAGTTACTGGTTTTAGCAATAGGACCATTAAATATTTCAATTCTTGTTCTACTTGTGAAGTTATTCAGATTATTAAAAGTGCCAATTCCTCGATCTTTCAATGTTCTTTTTAAGTTTTTTCCCCAGTGGGATTTTCTTTTTCTCAAGGGAAAACAACTACACATACATCATCAGAAATTGTAATTAATTTTGCATCAGTCCAGAATAAAAGTCATGCATCCAGATAACCAGGATACTCCAGCATCACAAATACCCAGGATATTTTATTGTAACAGCCCAATACCATTCTAAATTCCCTTAATATTGCTTTACCATACCTGGGACAACTATACAATTCCTTGTGAATACTTAATGTTGAATCACACTGTAAATGCATATTAAAATACGTATGACATTTTACAGAAAATCCTGATTCCTGATTAATGGGATGTTATAACTATCACCTTCATTTCAATGCCTTGCGAGTGGGAACATCCTGACCACTGTCAAGAGAGTATATTAAAATCTCATCTTTTAAAACATTTTGGAAGCATTGTGATTAGATGAACAGGCAGAGACAGAAAGACACATGACCCATTTATTTAAGTAACAGGAAATGATTTGCAATAAACCTGTTCAGAATATGTCAGTATCTAGTAGCACTAGCATGTTGTAGACAGTACATTTGACCCTTCTAAGAAATATTAATGTCTCAAACCCTTCTAAGTAATATTAATTAATCACATTACTGACCTGAGTTCACAGCGGGATCAAACTAAAGGGAATTAACCAATTAAACACAAGTAGTCAGTTCTGGGGGAAAAGAAAATAAAAAAGAAGAGCCCAAGTTTCACACACAGAATCACACACAGAATACTATGAGTTGGAAGGGACCCACAAGGATCATCTAGTCCAACTCACNTTGAAGTTCATTTCATACTGATTTAAGCAAGTCAATGTGTAGTTTATTTCATTGGCTGTAGAGATATCATGATTAGTCCTTCTATATGTACTGGTAGGACAACAAAAGTTACATCCAGTCTTGGAGACATGGAAGCACATGCTTAACTTGATGAAGATTTGGCCTTTGAAGTCAATGAGGATGTTCACTCAGGTGACACCAGCTATGCATGCAGATGCTTATAGCACCAGGGTCTCACAGTCTCAATTGTCTCCCAGCATATAAAACGACTCTATGACTTAATTCCACTCTCCTACAAGACAATCAGTGCTATGCATCTTACAAAGCACTTGGCCATGGCTGGCAGACGGTATCTAGTGCATAGGGGTGGCATTACGGAATCTCACACCTATTTTGCATACCCTAAAGGTTATTCATTTAAATTCCTCTGTGTATTTTGGGCAATCTGAACACCTGTAGTGTTCATTCTTGGGGATGCTTTTAAAAATGCAGCCTCCTCAAATTCAAACACAAGCTTAGCTGTCAGTGGTGATTTATGCATTGTATTGGCAAAAGAAGTGCAAATATCTACTTATGTGTCACCAGGGGTGACTGATGACCTGACGGCAAAGAGCAGATACATTGTGAAAAGTGAGGAAAGGGCTTTCTTAAGGGTAAAGGGGAGCAGAATGAGAAATACAACTCCTCCCTAACAAAATAGCGATACGAACGGATTGCTAACATTTTTTTTAAATTTTTCTAGTTTTACATGTGCTGAATTTGTTCTACAGTTCAAAAATTCTCTTGGTTTGACATTTACCAAATCAGGAATGACATTCCTAGACCTGCTTTTGAGCCCCTGCAGGAAAGTCAGTGACAGGAGTTGTCATCTAAAGAGGCAGCAAATCAATGTCAGAAAACTTGTTAGTCAACTTCCTGCATTCCTGTTCCCTTAACAAGCTCAGAAAGGCTTCTTCAAGGAACAAGGACCAAAGGTCACAGTCAATGTTTTCTAGAAAATTTTAAGCTTAAGCACCTACTAAGGCTTTGTTTACATAAATAAATATCAATGTAACTAAATTCCTTTAGCAACTTAGTTGGTGGAGTGCCATTCTCCTCCTAGGCGGACATGTTAGTTTATTTAATATAGTTTATAAAAGTAGATGTATTGTTTTTACCAAGTGCAAGGGCACATGACTGAGGAGGATCCAGTTATGACAGCAGTGCAATGAACAGGTGAGGCAAGGTCAGGGCACAGGTACAGCTTGTTACCAGTCCCACACGGTTGAAGTGCCCATGCCAGCAGCATAGCAATGGCAAAAAGATTTGAGGGGGCTAAACAGCATCTCCACTTTACCTGCAAGCGAAAAAAGTTGCAGTTTTCAACCCAGGCTTCTTGTGTGGCATTTCTCAGTCCTTGCAAGTGACCTGAGGCACTCAAACATTTCACTCTTTCCACCTGCCAGTGACCTGAGTTCTCCCATATTCCCTTCATTCCTCCCCTTAACTGACCTGAAGTAAATCCTGCCTCCAGATTAGAGCCATACCTTGAAGCTTCCAAAAACAATGCAGTTGCAAAATATACAATTGTTACCTGCAGATAAGGCCCCCAGTCTATCCTACAAAGCTTTGATAATACAGTTTGTCAGATAAGAATGTAAAAAGAAATCCATACCTTATCTTATACGGCTACATTGGTGTTTGCCAATACAATATTACAGAATATCTTTTCTGGTTTTCAGGGAAGTGGGGAAATAAGCCCAGAAAAAAACTTTGCTGTATGACACGTTGCATCTTCCATATGGCCCTCTGCTATCCCGGCTGCAGCAGCACAGGCAAACTAATAATACTTACAAGTGTGAGATACGCAAGTTACATAACAGCATTCCAGTGGGAGTAATTGCAACCAGTTTTAAGACAGAATTTGGCAGGTTTAAGAAATAAACTGAATGCTGTTGTACCTGTGACAGCAGGAGGGTGGATGCAATTATCCAAGAGGCCCTATATTTCAAAGCAAAAAAAGAAAATTAACGCCCCGAAATCCTGTTAAAAAAAAACAAAAAAGTACTGAGCCTTAGAAAGAACAACAGCAGAACAAAGCTAGTTACACATTAACTAGCACATGTGCTCCTACCTGGCTTTTGTGGCTGGATTGCTGGAGCTCCCTGGGAGAAGAACATGAGTCAGCAAAGCTAGAGCAGTCACTGCCATGTAATACCTCCTTTGTAACATAGAATGACAAAATTACTGTGAAGCAAGAAAGAAAAAATTAAAAATATTTTTAAAAAGCGGCCTTTGACCATACCTACTCTATTTCACAGTCACATATAAAACTTGGAAAAAGAGGGAGAAGGGAGATAATATTTTCAGGAATAGCAGTGCATCCACAATTCCTATCAGCAGGCAGACTGAGCCGGGTATTATTATGGTGCTCTAGTGACCACACAGATATTAATTGTACTCAAGGTGTGACTGACAACATACCATGAAAACACATGCTGAGATACCATTCCTATTTGGAAGAGTATGTGCCTTTAAAAAGACAAGATAGACACAAAGCAAGAAAAGAGCTGGAAAGTAATGTGTCCAAAGGGCAAGTCAACATCCACCAGAGGCAAATGCCAGAGATGGGCCAGTGTCCAGTCTACTACTTTACTCTTTTGTCTTACTTTCCTGCCTTCCAACTCATATTATTCAAACCAAAACCCACTCTGGAAGTCCACTTCAGCCAGACAAAACCTCAGAACCAAGGAGCAATAGGTGGCTTGTTCTGCAGAGGGTGTAACATCAACCCAGCCTTAGTAGGAAAATGGGTCTGACAGATCCCCCAAAAAGTCACACAACTCCAACTGTATTCCATAGGCCTGAAGGAGGAAGAGGGAAGAGAATAATGTATTGATTCTGACAAGTAACAGTTTTCCACATCCTAAAAACCTGCTTGGAAATTTTGGAAATTCTACAAAGTGGAGAGAAGCTTCTTGCTTTAAAACAATATTTCTGCTGTTTGCACTGAAGAGTGAATCCACATCATTGAGGGCCTTCTGCTACTTGCCATATTGTTTTCACTGAACAAGATTTCAAATCTCAAGCAGAAAAGAATTAGATGCAACTTTTATAGCTGCATTAAAGCCACCTACAATTGCTAGTATCTCTGAACGGGCATAACAATATTCCTCTGTGGTTAGAGGAAAATTTAGCTAAAAAAGAATGGATACACTGTGGATTATTTGTGAAATTTGTGCCTTACTAAAATTGCTTTGCAAAACATTCCAACTTACATTTGGTGGCATTTTTCATCCAACAGTATCACTAACAAAAATATTTAGTATACCCCTGCCAAAAATAACATGACAGAAAGTTAATATGCCAGGCAGAGAGCAAAGGACCAATTCAAATCCCCCTGGCATTTTCTTAGGAATCAAAAGCCACTTGGAGTAAACATTTGCCAGCTCAACAATTTGAAATGTCCTATACATATCTCTTTAATAGCCTCATAATAATTGACAGAGCACAATATCTAGAGATGCCAGCACATCACAAATATGAAGCTGTTGAGAGGATTAAGCATAATCCTGTTTCACCAATGAATAAAGAAAATAAGAAATGCAAGTGTGTTGAATAGCAGCGTCTCAAAGACACACTTATGACAAGCTCTTGGTGGGGTTTTTTTGCCCGATGGAGCTTCACCGAGAAGGTCATGCATGAATTCTGAAAAAAATGGCACTATTACTGAGGAATGCCAGGCAAAGCAGGAAATAATCTTTAATTAATTTGTGAGGAACTTTCATTTGGCAGACACAGTCTGCCAAATAAAGGCAGAACAGTAGCTTTCTTATTAAGCTGATAAAATCGACCAAAAGTGAAGAAATCCCATAGTCAAAAAGCATTAGAACAATGGGGTTTTACTAGAAGACCTAATAGAAATCCACAGGGAATCCTGGCAACACTCACTGGGGGTTTTGTCCTGAAATCAAAAGTATTTCTGACAGAAATGGAAAGAAAATCTTTATATTTGTTGCTCTTCTGGACTTCGATACAACGTTTGATCCCAAACGCAGTAATACATGAGCATAGTCAAACTTATTCATTAATTCTAACAATTCAAGGCACCTCACTTATGTTTTCTTATCTCTATTATTTTCTTTGTAATTCCATTTCCAATTGCCACCTCCATCTCCCACCGGCTTGTACAGGTATTAATAGATACTTCTGTCATTTGTAAAATGCTGGAGGAACTTGTGATAATAGGCACTTCATAAATGTAAGGTGTTATTTTAGTGAAACTGGGACAAACCACTAGTTTCAAACATAATTGGCTACAATGGAAAAACTGGAGCATCTGTAGAAAACTGGGACATGGTATGTGTGAGGTGCTAATATTTATCCTAATGTGGGAGCTTCGTCTCTGTTCCTTGGAGTGCACCCCTATATTTAGGTGTGTGAGCAAAAGAGCATTAAAAGAATTTCATCTTTATTTGAAAATGCTTCCTGGGACCAGGAAGCAATTCAGCAAATCAATGTGTTTGTTTTTCACATCCACCAGCCAAAATTTAAATCTCACTTAAGACTAAAGGGAAACAAGTTGGGCAATTTCAGCATAATCCCTTCAGAAATGTATTCTCTTCACATGAACACTGCTCAGCACAGTAGCAGCTCTGTGCAGGAGAGGCCTCATACAAACATTAGAACTGCTACAGTTAGTTAAAAAGGAGAGTCTTTATTGGCAGCCTTTATAAAAATATCCTATATCAATTCATAAATAACCTTAGCATATTGACATCCTGGAAAGGAAATGTGGAAAGCTTGCCTAGAAGCTGCCTGCATTAATCTTCATTCTATCCTGTACTGGCATTTTTCCCAGTTTCCTAGGCCCAAAGTTCACAATGTCTGTTTTTAAAGGAACACACTGACCCTTATAGACAAGTGCCCAGAAAGTCTAATTTGCTATGAGTTTTAATTTTCACATTCTGTTTCCCTACAACAAGTAGGATTTGAAGTGCAGCTTCTAACGAGCCAATAGGAAACAGCCTTTATGTGAAAAAACTTGGCATGCAAATCAGATGACTAAGGAATGTGGATTTATTGTACCACTAGGCCTTATGGAGAGAGAATAATGTAGCTGTATGCCATGAAGCTAAAGCTTATGGTCCAGCCTCTCTAACTTACACCAACCCTCGCCAACAGCTTTTTACCGAGTGCTTTTAGCAGCTACGAGGAGCTGGTCTCAGTGAAAGTCTCAAAAATATTTTCAGCCACAGTCTGCAAACTCTTTGCCATGACCAACAGTAATGTTGCCATTTTTGAAGCAGATTTGAGGGAAACTCCTAGACTCCCCTCTGACTGAGGAAGGGAGAGGTGAGATCAGAGTCAGGCAGCTGCCAGCTGCAGTGCAGACACACTCATAAAGAAGTTCCTGGAAGAATAAAGTATTGCATACTATGAGACAAGGAGGTTCAAGGATTTATGCACAACAGAACCACTTCACTCATCCAGGAAACTGTGACAGCAAAACACTTCTTGTGGACATGCAGAACTACTGGCAAAATAGAGTTCATGTTGTCATCAGAAAAACACCCTCTCTCTCAGTGAAACAAGCTGACAAGATAACAGTTTAAGTTGTCAATGTACCTGTTTCATACATGGACTTCTACCAACACTTTAGGAGCCCAAAGTTCATCCCTCTTCTCAACAGAACATAAACACATCATTATATCTCATTATATTGATCTGACTTGTCTGCATCTGTGAGAAGTCAAAAGAATCCTGGCACCTGGTCTTGGGAGAAGACTGCTCTGGAGTCACTGTCCTAATGCTGCTGAGTGCAAAGTCCCCAGCTGTCCTTCCACTGAAGTCTTCCACCTGTGCAGTGCTGAGTGAAATTTCAGTGTAAGGGAATAGGGAGAAAGGGCAAAGACCAGCACATACAGGCATGAGCTCATAAAAGCTGCCAAACACCATCAAAGTTGCTTCAGAGTTGATTTTACTCTAACCTCATCCCAACAATACAACAAATACAAAAACCAGAGGAAGGATATCTTATGAGTGAACATTGGCTTGGAACACTGGAGTTCAGTTCCTAAATATTTCATAAAGTTTCGGACTCAGTTGTCATCTTACAAATATACAAAGGAAAATAATGTTTCCTTTCTTGCACTTTTGTTCTGTCCTTTTTCTTCATATTGTGAATCTGCCTCTTAATTGATATGAGCTACTTAGCAAAAGGAAACTCTTCTCAGCAGGGGCTGGTAGCTGCTGTAACAGCAAATCATAATCTGAACAAATTCCCACCTCAAACCTTTGCAAAAGTTCAGCTCTAAATCTGCCTTTAGGAGTAGGAACATTACTCTTGTAAACAGACTTTGTGCCAGTTGTGAGCAGACATCCTGTGGTTCTTATTCTAGCAATCTCTAGCTTTTTGACTAAAATACTTAAAGAATCTAAAAATACAGTGAGAAATAAATCATGCTGCCTGAAATTCTACTCTCCCTCCCCTCAAATTTTATGCCTTTTATTCTGAAATGTAAAAATGGCAAAAACAACAATGAAAGGGTGATTATTAATGTTTGATCCTGAGTCACTTTCTCTTACAGAGCCCTATTCTTCACCCCAGGAAGTGCGATACAGGAGCACTCCCACAGACTGATTAAAGGTCCAGGTATGGGGTCACACAATGCACAAAGAGAGTTGCAGTGTTTCAGAGAGCAATGTGTATTTAATGTCTGACTAAAGGCAAGTACAATAAAGAACAAAATAATGAACATTCCTAATGATTGCCATAACTGTGAAACTGCTACAGAACTGCTTGAGGTAATTGTGGTAAGAAATTGAGTTGCTTTTTAAGAAAGAAATGACCAAATCTGTTTTCCAGAGTGTTAGCCTGGGTGATTACAAAACAGAACTTGCTGGGAATGCCAACTTGTTGGGAAATGGCAGTGTGCCCTCCTCAGCTGAAAACAGAAAAATGGACCCAGGTTTTACTGGCTCACCCGAAAGCAAAGGAATTAGAAATGGGAACAGCCCGGGTGAGGTAGCTAATAACTGGGATTTCAGGTCTGTCAGCAAAGAGATACCTCAAAGAAGGGTCAGAGGTTACACCTGGAGATTTAGAAGATAATGACAAAGTTCAGATAAGCATCAAACCCATCTGGTCACTCAGAAAGCAAATAATTGTTAGATCTAGTTTTGATAAGAGTAATTTGGTTTAAGATGAAAAATCCATTACTTCCTAAGGAAGATGCTCAATCCACCTCTCCCTTTATTTCTTCTTATCCTAACTGAAAAACAAGAAGAAATACTAAAAATACCAAAGTCTGAATTTTAAAAGGACTCCACAAACAAACGAGATGCTGCTGGAGCCCCAACGCGATCCCAGGTGCAAACCACCAGGTGCAAGCTCTTACCGCCACTCCCTGTATGGAAACGGCTTTTCTACAAGGGAATTGCAGCTCTCTGAAAAGCATTGAAATAGCAGATGACAACAAAACTGTTTCTCTCAGAGAGCAGGCAGCCCGGGGAGAGCAGCAGTCTCACAGCCAGCCCACTTCGAGAATGGCATCCGAGTCCCGCCGCCCCACATTGGGCAAGGAGCCTCTCTTTTCACCAACACAAAGGAGGACGTGTGAGCATGAAATGCACTTTGAGCACTGTTCACTCCACATAGCTGAGTCTAAAGATGGCTTTTGCCTGGCCACCATGAGGAGCTGCATTTTGATATTACCTTTTTTCCCCCCTATTTCCTGTACCATTCATAGGATTTTTGTGTTCTAAATCAGTTTAGGAACCCAGCTTAAAGGATGCGATTCTCACTATCACTAGTCTTTACAGATTTTCAAAACGAGAAACAGCTGTAAATATTATGGGAAATCAGTAAATTTATTGTTAATCTACAAGACTCTCCAGATTTCTGCATCGTTGGACAGCAACAAAAAAACAACTTTCTTTACACTCATACGTAACACTACCAAACCTTTAAGGCATAATCTGGCACGAGCTGGCAAAACAGTATATGCATTTTCCCAGATCAAACAGCAGTGCAGGATGTATCAAGAACTCTGCTCAGTTTATCAGCTGGTAAGCAACCTTATAACCAATCTAAATGTAAAGGCTTAATCTAAACATAAAGGCCTACTTACTCATCTGTCTCAATAGAGTTTTGGGGTTTTTTCAATCTCTTAAAGAAAAAGGAGGCATTTACAATCATTTAATAACAGAAACTAAGAAAATAGCATGCCCTATTCATTTAAACCTGGATTTAGCCAAAGGTATTCTGGGAAGTCCTAAAATATGAAAGTATATTGGCTATCAGATATGTGGGCTGTTGTGCTGACATATATGAGTGGGAGAAAAAAAGATTTTGTGACCTTGTTTCTGCATGTACCTGTGAAAAAAAAAAAAACCAAAACAAACAAATCGCAAACAACCTCTACTTTTGAAGGCTCATGAAAAGCTATAGACCTATAAAGCTCTAGAAGTCCTTTGTCTCATCTTGCTGCATATTAGGGATATATTTCACACACAAATTTGACTCACAGCAATAAGCAGCCAGTACAGTTTATGCCCTACATGACTCACAGATTATAGTGAAATACACTGTTTCACAAAACGGGTGTCAAGGACACTCATCAGTGTTCTAGAAAAGAGCAGAACCACCTCTGATAAATCAGACACTGTAAAATCATTACTTAAAGAACTGAAGACAGTAATAGCTACCAAAGATAAAGAACAGAGATTTCAGTAGGGTGGCTCTGCTTTATGTTATTCTTAACCTTCCCTATTTTTTTAGTTTCTAAAAGCGCTGCTGCATCCATCTACTGTACTGGAAAATTCAGTGGGATGAATGGTACTAAATTTAGGATGCAGGACACTGCAGCTGCGATAACATTTCGGAAGTGAAAGGCATAGTGGGTACATGACATATTTAGATAAGAGAACTATTTTTAGTCAAAATGAAGCTCAGTTTTGGCTACTTTAGCAAGTGCACTAATGTGGCTAATCAGTTCTGATACACTTCATTCAAGCTCTCATTCTCACCAACAAGATACTGCACACTGCGACCCCTTCTCCCTATGTGCCATCTGAAAAACAACAGCTAAAATAGGAGAAAAGTAATAGAATAAACTTGTCACATAGCATTTCTACTACCCCTTCTTAAGCATCCAGTAGCAGATATTTGAAAATAGGCCAGAAACCTGTCTAGTCCAGTATACCCTGATATAGTACAGCCATGCTTTCCCATAATTTTCTCACCCAACCACTTTTGTTGGTCTCCTTCATACGGAAAAAATTATCTACTGATCCATTTCTGCTAAGATCAGCATACTACATATTGTATCAAGTGATAATGCAGCCTGCTATATCTCTTCTTCAAGTGATAATGCAGCCTGCTATATCTCTTCTACGTGGTCCAAACTTCAAAATTTGGTCCATGACTGAATCATTTTTCATTTCTTTTTTTTTTTTTTAAATGCTAGCAACTTCTCCCCATTTACATCCTTTCCACCCTGTCTTCAAACTAATCCATCCTGTTCTCTTAGGCCCGAGCCTGGCTTCTGTAGGATTTAATTTTGACACATACTTGCTTGTCATTTTTAGATAGCAAGTTTTCTATCTCATGGAAACAGAGCACTGACAGCAGCAAGTAAAGTGGCAGTTTCATAATCAGACCCCGAGTTTTCAAGTCAGAAATTATCAGGCACATGCTTTAAAAAGTTTAGTATTGGCTTTTGTTGATAGAAAGAGATTTTCCATACATTTCAGCAAAAACAAGTTCTTTTGATCAAGACTGGATAGAGTTATTTTGTGTAATATTGAGACAGATTTTCATTAAGAAATGGCACATAAATTAAAGTTAACTATTTCCAAACTAATACATACAAAATTCTATGAAACAAAAGCCCAATTTTTCTTGAGGGGAAAATTGGCAGTAATATGTTTCAAGTACTGCTACAGTTCTTGTCTCCAGCCAGGAAAGTGCAGGGAGCAGTGAGTTTGGTAGGCACAGTCCTAATTGTTGCATATAACTGGGATTTGGACATCTGCAGCAGAGCAGTAGTTTTGAGCTTCTCCAAGAGCACATAGCCTAGCAGACTGAGTTACATGTTTAAAAACAATGCAAATTCTGGGTGCTAATGAGTGCAACCCACCACAAAATATCCACAGAGAATTCCCAGTCTATGACTCCACAGAGCTTAGAGACAGCTCTGAAAATCATAAAACAGACTGAGTAGGAATGGACTTCAGAAAGGACTCAGAAAGAATCATAAGATCA
The DNA here is from genome assembly GCA_013390025.1 of Pitta sordida. Taxonomy (NCBI): domain Eukaryota; kingdom Metazoa; phylum Chordata; class Aves; order Passeriformes; family Pittidae; genus Pitta; species Pitta sordida. Next base: position 130,897 of record WEKX01024753.1, read on the forward strand.
TCTAGTTCCAGCCCTCCTGACCTGGGCAGGGACCCCTTTCACTAGGCCAGGCTGCTCAGAGCTCCATCCAACCCGGCCTTGAACAATTCCAGGGATAGGACATTCACAGCTTCTCTGGGCAACCTGTTCCAGAGCCTCAACACCTTCAAGCAGAGAATTTTTTCCTAATATCTAATCTAAACCCATTCTTTTTCTGTTTGAAGCCATTCCTCCTTGTCCTGTCACTACATGCTCTTGTAAAAAATCCTTTTCCAAACTTCTTGTAGGCCCCCCTATAGGTACAGGAAGGCTGCAATTAGGTCACCCCAATGTCTTCTCCAGGCTGAACAATCCCAATTATCTCAGCCTTTCCTCATAGGAGAGGTGCTCCATCCCTCTAATCTTCTTGGTGACCCTCCTCTGAACTCACTCAGACAGGTCAATGTCTTTCCTGTGCTGGGGACCCCAGAGCTGGGGGCAGCACTCCATGCCAGTTTTCACCAGCGCAGAGTAGAGGTACAGAATCACTCCCCTTGTCCTGCTTGTCACGCTGCTTTGGATTGCAGACTGGATCCATCTCACCTTTCAGTGCACCCGGTGGAAGCCGTGCTTCCTGCAGATCTGAGGAGCTGGCTGTACCCTACACACAAATATCCAGGCATCACCAGATTACAATCCCAAGCATGCCAACATAAAAGCACAGTTTTCAGTGGAATAACACTGGAAAATATGGGAACAAATATATTTAGATTATCAGCAGTGTGATAAAATTTGTATAAACTCCGAAGATTCCAAAGTTGTATCCGTGATCTCGCTTAAGAAATTTTAAGTCTCAATACCAGAAATTAGCCACCATTCATTATTGTTACCCCTTAACCCTGACGAGCTCCTAGAAGATTTGCTGTACTGTGTTTTAATTCCTTTTACAGTATTTCAGTGTGCATTTTGATGAAAGAATTCCACTACCCGAGGCACACTCTCCCAGCTTATTACACCAACACTGCTCTCTTGTGGCAGACACTTAAATGGAATTATTATCTGTGCTCTACATACAACTTAGCTAATAGAATCCCGTTGGCAAAGGATATGAACAAAGCAAACCACCAATAAAAATGAGCGCTCAGATTTTTGATAGATGACAGAGACAAAAAGCAACAACGGATGATTAAGTTTCCTTCTCAGCTATAAAGATGTACAGGTGTTCATTCTCACGTCTCTACCAATGCCAAGATTTTGCACAGAAAGCACTGCTGTTGCAATTGTGCTTTTTAACCTGTTCTGCTGAGACACATTTGTCAGACTAAAACCTAACAATCACTCTGTGCATTTTCAAATACCTTTCAGAAATTCAAATCCACTCTTCACAATGAAACACAGTTACCAGATGACTTGAATTCACTGTTTATAAAATAATTACCATTTCCCTGGCATAATTCATATTAGCAAGCTATTGAAGACAATGAACTGCTAAATGTATTAATTTTCTTGATTTAAAGAGTGCAATGAGGACACAAAATCAATGAGCAGGAGGGCAAAGTGACTAGAAATTTGCCTACAAATGGGAAAGTGAAACCCAGACTGCAATTCACAGTTGTGCATAAATTGCCCACAGTTTTAATAGATTTTTTTTGTCTTCAGGGGCTCTGAGAACATCACTGATGCCCTAGTGGAGTAATTTTTCTCTGGATAAATGTCAACCAGAAGATTTGCTACTTCTTCTTTGCAGATCAAAAACAGGGAAAAAAATACAAAGGTTTTTTTTCACCATGGTAGCTAAAACTAATTTGTGCAGAGCATGCACAACGAACATTAAAAGGGAAAATACCCCTTGAACAGACATGCACAAGCACACACAGCACACATACAGTATGAAGCTGTGAGAAAGACAGGCAGTGCTAGTGACACTTTGCCACAACAGGCTTGTGGAACTAAAACGAATCAGTAATAAAGGGCCACACTGAAGGCAGCAGAATTGAGACAATGCACGATGTGGAAAAAACCTCAGCTACACATATCTAACCCAATAACTCACTGCATCATTACTGGATTGGTTTTTTTAATGCAATTCAACACATTCAGGTACTGACCAGTACTGAGTAGGTGGGATCGCTAATGGAAGCAGGTAGTGGATTTTTACCAACTAATAGTTTGCCCTTCTCTGCCTTTTCCTTTCTTGATGAACAATTTGACTTGCAGAACTTAAAGCTGCTTTACATTTGTTAGCAGAAAACAAAGGCGTCTACATGATCCCCATGCAAATCTCCCGCTCTAGCCAACAAATGTTGTGTCACTCCAGCCTCAGACACAGACTACTCTTCCAGCTCTCACACCCTTTACCATGTCGCCCTGTCCACAGGAAGGATTTGCATGTGCTGCGCCTTTCTCAAGCAAGTTAATCGAGCAGCTTCCCCAGGCAGCTCCCAGGAACTGAGCTTTTCTGTCCATTCAGCTGTTTCAGAAAGGTCAGGACAGCAATGCTAACACTTATTTATCTTTCCTGTAACTTCTGTTCTGTATATGAACACTGCATGAACACCCCTTCCCAGGCCAAGAACAGCAACTCTCACCCATCTCTCACAGCTGCTGTTGGGGACTGAAGAGTGGGGAATCCACTGGCCAAACACACCTGTTACTCCCTCTAAGGAAAGGCCAGCAGCATCATTGTTGCTCTCAAGTTCCAGGAGGATGAGCCAGAACTGAAGGACACCAAGGGTTTCTCTGGTGGAAACTCTGCCTTATTCCAGCTTCTAGAACTCACTGTATAAAGGTGAAAATGCTCAAAAGGGTCCCAGGCTAAGGCTGATTTTGCTTTGCCAGTGACAACCCACTCTGTGACAGAACACAGGCATCCAGTGTTCCACTCAGTTGTCATGTTTTGATTGCATCTGTCACACAGTGGTAGATCTTCAGGTGGAGGAATATGATGAGATTTTCGTTTTCCTTTCTTACAGCTTCACACTACATGCCTCTGCAGGAATGGACTTGTCAACCCAGATGCAAAATGAATGAATGGCTTTTAATCACTTTGATAATGTTAATGTTATTGCTTTGACAGAATAGCAGCAGATACAGTTTGCTGAATCAGCCACTTGTATAACGATCTAATGGGCTTTTCTGGTTAATGCCATGCTCTAAAAATATACACTGGACTAATAGATGAGCCTCTGCTATAGTGAAAAACAGGCTCATTAAGACAATTCCTCTGAAAAGTGGCATTTTTATGACAAGATACTGAAGCATTTAATTACCCTCTATCCTGCCAGAGCTGAAAGAAATTAATTAAAGAGAAAAAAAACCTCTGTGCAGCAGTGTAGCAGATCTTGAGGTAGGAAGAGATGCCAACAGTCAATAGTGCAAAGAGAAATTTGAGAATTGTGAGATTGTTTCCCCAAAGGAAACAGCCCGCTGATAGGCCACAGATTGCCCTCTATTTACACTGAATAGAAGGCCAGTTTCTGAGACGGGAGTTGGCATTACAGCGCGACTAATTCTCCCTGCTGTGGAGAATATCGGCTGCTGTTAGAGGACAGTGAAGTTGGAGGTTTGTGAGGGCAGAAGAGACTTTGGTGGTATATGAGGTAAGGGACTTGTTTTCACTGCAGCGTTAGCTTGGATTATCCATCCTTAAGCTCATTCCCTGCTCCTCAAGCGAGCACGTAAGGAGAGCTAGAAGCTCTGCTCAGGCTGCACCGTGCAACACTGCGGCTCGCCCGGAGGCTTCAGCAGCGCTGGCACACGGGATTGTTGTGCCGGGAAGTGCCTCTGAGTGACTCCGAGTACAACCCTGCAGCCAGCTGCGCTGGCACAACCCGGGCGACAGCACTGCAGCATCCACGCAGATGGCATGAGCTCAGCGTTCTTGCTGGCCTTGCCATCAGACACAGAAACAAACCTTATGCAACCCCTGTCACTTTTGGGGCGGAGAACTGCTTCTGCATTTGCTCCACTTTGAGAGCTGTTCGTATGGTGACATTGGAAAAGAGACCTGAGAAAAGACTTGAATATTTATTTTTTTTAAATCAACAAAATAAAGCCCCTACTTGTCTTACGATTTACTTTTTTCCTCCTCAAACTACTGCCTCTAACACCAGCTCACCATCCTGCTGCAGCAGTACCCTTGCCGACACCCAGAGAAGGGCAGATGGGTAGGAAGAGGGTCCTGAGGAGGAGACGGCTAAATCCGACTAATACAGGGCTGGTATCACATGAGAAATGCACATCCTGGGTTATCCTCCCTGTAGCACTAGGCAAGCCTCAAGGCACATTTCCTTACAAAGAGTTAACACTTAATCAGGCTAAAGACTTTTGCATGTGAGCGCAGGCCAAGTCAGTAGCCTGGCTTTGAGCTGGACCTCACAGGAGACAGGCCCACAGTGATCATGAGTAGAACAGATGGAGTTTCCCACCACCACCGCACAAGGAACAGCTCCACTAGGCACCGAGAATTTGTCAGCTGTTCAGTGCAACATCTTTTAAATCTTGCCTATACAGCAAGTTTCAAGATTTAAAAGAACCATGGGAATCGTCTGTGTGCCACACACGATTTGGGCCTCCAGCCCACAGTCCTTTCTAGCAGCTCTCCTTCCACTTCTGTCACAGACACGTGGGTGACACAGCAGGGAGAAGACACTCACGGAATAGAAGCTCAGCTGCTCAGGCAGCCTGTGCCAGCTTGTCCAAAGTTGATACATGGTTGATTTTTCTAACTCTTTTCCTTTTGTCATTTCACTGTTGGATCACTGTTCTGAGTCAGCAATGTGTGCCTGGCTTCAAACTCCAAAGTGCAACAGCACCGAGGCTGTGCACATGACCAGGAGAGCATGTCCTCCAGAGGCAGAAGTTTGCTTTATCAAAATCAGTTACTCTTTACATTTAATTCTCCATGGGAATTCTCTGAAAATTAATTATCTGAAAACGGGATTATTTATTTTTGCTCAGAAGCACAGCCACACACACCTGCTTATTTCAAACTCTTTGTGGAAAATTTTGATTGTTTAAAGTAGCACGATCCCAGCAAACAAACAGATATCCAAATACCTCTCTATTAGCTCTAAGCAGAAGCTGAATCCAAGCCACAGCATTAGAGGGCACACATAGGTTTTGCTATCAGTAGGAGACACACGGGGTAACAGAAAATACGTACTTCAACCAAGGGCATGCCTATGCTCCCTGCCATCCCATCAGATGTACCTGATCTACATGCACTGCTTCAGAAGGACATCTCTCTAGTAAGGAACTTGCAAACAGCAAATGAGGCACAGGGCATACGTCCGTGACTGACACGTTCAGCTCTGGGGAGATCTGTGGAGAACAGGTAATTGGCTGCATAGCTGAATACGCCGCTAAAAAGATCAGGAAGCAATGAACTAGATGGTCCCTCTAGTGCTTCCTTGCCTTTGGCTGTCAATGCAAAGCTGGCATGAGAATGTCCCTGCTCGCTCTCATCCTTCTGCCAGTGGAGCGGAGTAGCCCCACATCTGCTGTGCATTACTGCCTGCCTGTGAAAGGTGACCCTTTTTGGCAGAAGAGAGGCTGCAGAAGTTCCCTCTTTTCAAAAGCCACTCTTCACCAGCACAATCAACACCTCTGTCCAAGATGTACAACATTTTTATTACTGCAGTTAACAAGAAGAAGCAGCTGTTCAAACAATATATAGTGACATGTGCTAATACTTTGAGGAAACTTATCCAACTACAAAACGTTAGCACATCTCTTCCCTCCATCATAGAGGATAAGAGAAGGACTGAAAACAGCTGAGTAGACAAAGAGCTCACAAATGCCTTATTAATAAGTGTGTTGGATCTAATGATCTGTGAAACTGAAATGAGATTATTTAGATTATCTCATTAAACAAGAATAATAGCAATAGTAACCGGGTAGTAATTAGGAGTGGGCCAATACAAGGACAAACTAAATAATAAGGCCAAAAGACTCTTAATTAACACTCTGAATGTTTGCGCCTGTATTTCTACACACAGAATTTATGAAGAAATGAAAAATAGAGGCTATACAAACAGTTTGATTTTAACAACCAGAAAGGAAGCCACTGGCTACCCACACCTGCATGGATCATTCAACCTGAAAACTAAGCAATGATTAAATGGGGCCATTTCGGCAGAGCCAGCCCTGAGGAAACAAAAGCATGTAGCAAAATGTTAAACTGTGTGCACAAGTCGAGCAATTAACAATCAGCTCCAGGCAAACCTGCAAGGCAGGGGAAGAACAGAAACAATCCATGATTCCAGCCTTTGATTTTAACCAGCAGCCAGTTGTAGCCTCCCAACAAAAGCCTGACTTATCCTCAAAGCTTGATAGCAATTCCTGAATGGGTTTAGTGCATAATTCAAAGTGAAACAGTAAATGTAATATTACCTGTAATACCTTATTTATATCCCAGTATCCAAAAGCTCTTGAGCTCAGGCCAAAGAACAGGACACCTCTGCAGACTCACAGGGACGGATGAGGCATCAGGGATTAAACATGACAATCAGCCTGAGTGGCATTAGGTCAAAAGGTCTCTGATGTAGAAGACTGAAGTAATTACTGCTTTGCAAAACCTACTGCTTCCCTTGCCTTCCCTAAGCACTCCTTACTTAACAGGAAAAGCAGGCAATATAACATACTGTGCAGTACTAAAAGGCATTCCCATGAGATTGGATAAATTGATCTAAAAACTGAAGACAAAATGCTCCAACATCTTGACACACAGCACTGTCCTCTCATGGGTTTCCTAAGACAGCATAGTCCAGCTGCACTTAATGCTCCAGAGTTACTGAGGCCACAGCACAGCCCAACCACACACCATGGATTTCATTTAACAAAGGAATTTAAACTCAAACGGGATGCTTTTTGTCCTGTTCTTTTTAAGACTTTGTTTCCACATACTGAATTATTAACACTAGCAAAGAAAGAAATATAAAAGGGCAAAGACAAGTACCTCAAAGAAAGATTTCTTTGTTACTGGAGTTATTGTATCGATAACAGAAATTGCAGCCCTACCTGAAAATCTCATCATCCTCCATAGGGAACAACGCAATTTCAACCCTGCTTTTGTAGCAAGCGTGGACTATAAAACAACTGCTTTTTGAAAAATTAATTTTAAAAGTGACAATGAATTAGCAGTTATTTGAAAGATCAAAAGAACAGGAAAAAAAGGCAAGCCCAATGGCTGTTCAATTACCCTGAGGGGTAGAGGTAGAGCTACCTCCAACACATGAAAAGCTCTCAGAATAATTAAAGACCTAGGGAGGAAATATTTGAATAATCATAAAAAGGGAAAAACTACTCTACTAGGAAATTTGGGGTCCCTCTGTAAGGAAGTGACACTGCTACATATAAAATTAAGTATTCTGATTTTCTGGGGTTTGACTTTCTGCTCATGGGGCTGCTTGGACTGTGGCCCACGTCCACACAGGGCAGGCCAGGGCAATGTCTCTGTGCCACAGCTCCTTTCTGTTTGCTTTTCCCCTTTTTATCACAGACTTATGTGGGTCACATAGCCGGGAGGGGAAGAGAGTCTCCCAGAAAAGGCATCCGTGGCAGCAGTCTGCTGCTACCAGGACAACAAAAAACCTCATCTCACACACAGTTTCCCAGATTTGTTGGGTTGGTGACACCATTCAAGCATGGAGGGAAAGCTGCTGATGTGCCAAGCCTCCTCTAGCATGGAGTGAGCTGCGTGACCTGCACACCCACTCACTTCTGTGCTGCCTTGACCCACCTGTCAGGCAAAGCCGAACCTGCAGTCGGCATGACAGCAAAGAGCATTCAACAGACAGCCGTGCACTGAAAGGCTGAAGGGATCTTCTGCCTCCCACTCCCTGCCCCTACATACCTCTATCCTTGCATCAGATCTAGCGCCTGCAGACTGAGCTGCAATAGCTGCTCTCCAATGGATTGCACTTTCAGCAGCAGCAGGCTGCTACACCACCATTTCTCAAAGAATAAACTGCTACTGAGAGAAGTTTTGCATCCTACTTGCTGCGTGATAGCCAACAGGGGTGCCAAAGGTGTCAGCAGCAGGAAGGGAGAAGAAGATCAGGCAACACAAAACAGTCCAGTCGTGGGCACGATCAACAGGGAATACTGTCTATCCAAAGTGCACAGATATGCAATCTTCATCTCCAGAGCAAGTTGAAGACTAAGTCAACACACATGAGGCTTGGCTCTCCTCAAACCTGAGGAAGGTTCCCAACACCAGGAGACAGCCTGGAAGCAAATAGCGGGAAGGCAACCCATTCCCCTAATCAGGAAACAGAAACAAAAAATTAGGAGGCAAATCTGTTTTCTCTTCCTCCTCCAGAGAGAGATATGCCTGCAATTCGTTCTGTTTTGCATCAAAATGGATAGCAGCAGAGCAAACATCCTGGGAACAAGGAGTAAATGCCTGCAACTTGAATGGATGGAAGGTTTCTTTAACCCAGACCTTAACTTGCACCTTGAATGGACTACGGGGAGGGAAACTGCACCTGAACAGGTTGCTCTGTGTGTGAATGATGCAAGGGTCAGTGTGTGCCCACCAGGCATGTGAAGTGCAGCAATCGCCCTTTAAGAAGTCATAATACGGAGCCAGCATGCTACTTCTGCAAAGGCTTTTAGCCTGGGAAGGAGGTCTCTAGCAGATCACCAGGATACATTGGCTTAGAGTGGAAGTGATGGATGAAACAGCACTCAGACTACCCCAGCTATACCCGTATAGCACAGATCAGAGAAAGTTACAAATAACACACATCAGGACTCCAGGCACTTCAACATACTCCCTGATGAGTGTCTGTGCTTTAATAAGTGCAGGAGTACACGGGGACTGGAGAGCAGGGGAAAAAAAAAAGCCACTGCTTGAAATATCCAGCACAATCTAATCCATGGTCTGTTTCTATTTTTGTGGACATAAAAACACAAAGTGATGCTACTGCTGCAGACCTCCAGGACAACTATAACTTAACACTTCATCAGTATCCATATCTTCCCATGAAAATACACAGCAAGAGGGAATTTCCTACTATCTCCCAGCTCACAGGAGAGGAAATACACATTAAGATTACGAACACACCAATGGCCAGATCTTTTACACATTGTGTGCTTGTACATACTCCATAGTCACAGATTCACAGATTATTGTGAGTTGGAAGGGACCCACAAGGACCATCGAGTCCAACTCTTAAACCACACCACTGCCTACCCAGTGGGAATCGAACCCTGGTCTCCCGCATGGCAGGCAGGGACACTCACCACTGTACTCAAGTGGGTTTCATTCAGTCAGATGCTTAGAGGAAGGCTGATTATTCAGGGTGCTGTGCCTAATTAAAGTTTGTCATGGTTTGACCCTGGCTGGATACCAGAGATTCACCCACAACCTCTCCTGGAGGAAAAAAAATCGGAAAAATAACTTGTTACAGGCAAAGCAAGGCAAACTACAAGTGAAGAATATAAAGGATTTATTTATTAACTAACAAGATGAGCTTGTTAGAGCTGGATGTAAGAAGCATCAGAGCTGGATGTAAGAAGCATCATTTTAAAGGCACCCTTTCCCCCCCACCCCTCCTTCTCTTACAACAGATCTCATACTCCCTTTTTCGACCAGGAGACAAAGGGGGAACGGGTTAGGGGATAAGCCAGGCAAGTTGGTATTTCTGACCAGATTTGGGGTAGGAACCATCTCTCTGCCCTTCCATNGGAGCAAAAAACCTAAACCAGGACAAAATTCTGCATTTTAAGATTGGCTGACACACATGCAACCTGCTCTAGTCTCTCTAGCAAAAATTCATGAAAATTTACATCAGTCCAGGAGATGGAGCTTTGTGCAATCCACAAAGTAACCCTTGTGGAAGTCCCCATGCAGGCCACTGAACTAAATCCAGCCAAGTCCTTGCCTAAACACCCCTCTAAATCAGCACTTCAACACATCTGCTTTACTGTCAATGTTGACTCTTGCATGACCCACCTCTGCAGTTTTGCAAAACTGCTGCTTAGTTCCTTGTGCCCCCACAGTAAGCCGTTACAAAAAAATCAGATTAGAGTTCAATACTTGTGCTGTTATAGCAAGTTCCACCGGGTAAACCTCAGGTTCATAATCCCAAATGCCATTTCACTTGACCTTCACTAGAGAGTAAGTGAAGGAGCAAAACACTCCCATTTAACTTGGTTGTTGGTCACATGGCACACTAGAGCGAAAAAGAAAAACACGAGCATGTACCTGACAGTGAAAGGAATAATCTCAGCCTCAACTGCAAGCTACATAAACAGTACTAAACTGCTGTGTGCCGTGGGATTATCCATCATTGTGATGAACTGCAGCCAAAGCCTGTGTTTTGTTAGGCCATATCTATCATTGGTATCTGCAGTATGACATTTCCGATTACGGTTGCTTTCAGAGGAGCTTTTCAATTTTGTTGGGGAGACAAATCTAATTGCTGTTTAATACCAAACAACACTGCAGCAGGAGATGATTGCTTTGCTTAAGTAACAGTTTCATTAAACTCCTCACATTTAACCCCATTAGCCGGATCTTTAGATCAGCCGAGAAGCAAGGCTGACAGGACTCCTTCTATGAAACAGCATTTCTTCCTCAACTAATTTGTGACCCTCATTCGTTACACAGCTGCAGAAGGTATTGATGTTTGTTAAGAAGGGGAGACAATTTCCAAACATCACTGAAACATAGGCTTTATCTATGCTTTAAGAAAACTCCTGTATATTTGGCAGCTTAATCGAGGGGATGATTGTGCAAGATTTTACCGCAGAACTTGAACGTGAAGCAGTTTCAAAACAGGAGTGACAGAGCCCCAGCCATACAACAGGGACAAGCTCCTACATTTTCCTGCTTCTTATATTCTCCTTTCCTATATCCAAAGTTGCCATACATAGAAAGACAAGCCAGGAGACAACATCACAATGCTCTGAGCTGGTAGGAGTATAGAGTGATGTGCCTCACAAGAGCACAGTCAGGTAGACAAATCTCCAAGACAAAGTTAGCTCCATTTCCCTGGTGCTCTACAGGAAAAGAAGAAAGCTTCAGCCCAAACCGTACTCACGGCAGACAGAGGCTAGGGAATTGTTCCCTCTGCTCTCAACCTTGCACATATGTCAGTGCAAAAAGGGTATTGTCCACCAAGAGTCACACTATGGGATCCTGTGCCAGGACAGTTCCACTGTCGGTGTCCCCAGATGCCTCTGTGAACTGCCTCCGTGCTCAGCTCGGCACCACTCCCCACGCAGGCTATTTACATACAAACATAACTCTCTGTTTAAAGTGCAGCTATCATAGGCTCACAGGCAGGACAAGAGACTGGGATCCAGGATACCAGAGCTCCATGCTGAGCTCTCACACCGCCCCAGGCAAACTATTTCACTGCTTCATGCCCCTGCCACCCTGCAAAGCTGGGGATAGTCTATTCTCACACAAACCATTGAGATTTATGGGTCAAAAGTACTGTCTAAGATCTGGACATCAGGGAAATGGTGTTCCTGCAGCATGAAATTTGCAACTCTCACATTTGGTGAGTTCCAGGAAACAAAACATTGCAACTCCAGCAACTGACTATTATTCCTAAGTGGTTACACAAGGCTACTTGGAATTAGGGACCACTGAAATAGACACCTCCTTGCATGTTACAGCAATGTTCTTTGTTAGTAAGGGCTTTATTTATTAATTATGTGTGTTTTTGAGATCCTAGCTTGATTGAGTGTAGCTAAATACTATTTTGCAATTGCAATTCTTGTATTGCTTTTCACATACAGTGCTGGAAATAACAGAATACTAAACCAAAAGAGAACCCAGACCTGATTCTACTATTGAAGAAGGTTTTCAGGAAAAATCACTGAAGTGACATCTAAGGAGGTATCTGTAGCATGAGTCTGACCTCTAAATGGAAAACCCAATACAAAAGATAGGTATTGTACCATCAGCAGTTTCTGAAAATTTATTAAGTTATAATCCTAATTTTCCCAAGACTGGCAGAGCTGAGCAAGATGGGGTGAACTTTAAAGAAAAAGATGATGTTAGGGCTTTTCTGGAACACAAAAATAACAGGGAAAAAACCCTCAAACACAAGGAAACGATTTCTTTTATAGCCTGTATTTCACAACAGCTTTTAGCGTGCCCCCGTGTCCACTAACATATATTATATTGAGAGAAGTTTCCATCCCCTTTTTTGCAAGTCTCAAATGCCTTCACCATCAGAACTGGTCCTGTGAGACTAGGATCCTTCCCCAGTTCATTTAGCCTGATTAATTTTTAATGGCCATCATTTGTTTTTTCACCCAGTCAGTCAACAGCTTCTACAGTTCAAAACAACCAGCCACCCTCTTCCCACTCTGGCATAACACAGGACTCAGGACCTAAGGAAATTATTCATCTGCATCATAAAGAACTTGAAGGAGCTGTGAAAGATTGATCCTTGACAGGTGCCCTAAACTTGAAAGCCCCTTCCTGGCTCTGAAGAAGGAAAATTCTGACCTGAAAAGGGTCTTGAGTGAGCAGCCTCAAAGGGAATAAAATATCAGCCTGTAAAACCAGCACTCAATAGAAAACTCAGGTGATCTTTTAATGTAGGTACACCTCTTGCCTCAGGCACAGCCAACATAATTACTTGCCACCCAACATCTCAGCTCAAGGGTTGACCTAACAGCCTGTGGTTCACTTTCTTTTGCCCCAAGCACTGAGCAAGCCTCCAGAAAGTGACTGCCAGTGCTGCTTCTTCAGTCATCAGGCCCTGTAGCACAATGCTCATGTCCAATATTGCCTCACATTTAACCTCGCATCCAATACATATTGCCATGCCTTTAACATTATCCTTTTGTGTTGATTCAGCTTCAGTCACAGTTCCATCTGTGCTGGTTCACATTTTTGATAAATCCTGTGGTAACAGGAAAACATTCACACTAGTTAGCAACACCATTCCTGACAAAGGTTATAGATTTCTCACCAGAGGTAAAATCTATCCTAAAAGCAGAAGATGGGGGGACAGGAAAGAGGGAAGCCTTCGCATATCCAACTGCAACTATGTCCAGAAATCCTTGGAAGCAAGAAAAGGACATTCACGGACATCCCATTAGTGCAGCAAACTGTGGAACCATTTCCTGCTGCCAAGATATGTGCTGGCGAGGGAGGGAGGTTACCAGGGCACAGAGACATATTGTTATGCAAATGTGCCGAGTTATTGAAGGGACTTCCCAGCAACAGCCGCATTTTTTCACTAGTTTGATCCCAGCATTGAAAAGGAAACAAAACAACCGCATGAACGTGAAGCAGCATTAGCCTAAGCCAGAATCACCAGCTATCCCTGAGCTCGGGGAGTACCAAACCTGCCGTTGGTAAATTCCATAGGCCCTACTGCTCTTTATTTAAATGGGAACAGGGAAAGAAACCGGCCCTTTGAGTCCTGAGAAACACGTGAAGTGCTTTTTAACTACATTGTTTTTCACGATCTGTAAGTGACACTGAAAACAGTGGTAGAAAGTGACACACAAACCGTAGCTCAGGAAAAAAAAAAGTAATCAGGGTGCAGGTTTGATTCATTTTACTATTGTATTTGGTATTAACTTGCAAGCAATGATTTTGAACTGAAAACTAAAAAATCTCACTGGTAGAAAATGCAACTTAAAACACATTTTAGAAGCTGTTTTTCAGAAAAGGACGCATATACATGCAGCTATAAATGTATAAATCGAAATAATTGACTACCTTTTCAGACTATTACTACGATAGCTTAGTGGGGGTTGGGTTTTTTTTTCTTACCAGCAAATTAACTGTTGTTTAAGTTTCAATACTTGAAATAACTTAGTCCTTAAAAACAATTAATTTAGGTGACTATTAGTAGATTTGGATTTATTCCCATTATCACGTCTCTTCAGACAGGGGAAGTTTCAGTACCTTTGCAGAGAACAGCAGGAAAGATTCCACGAACTCTCCTGGGCAGAGGGATCACAAGTCCTGAGCTGCTGGGGCAGTCCTGGCGCTCAGCTAACATAGCAGAAGACAAAGAGAGTACCCGAAAGTCTCCCTCTCACCCAGGCACAGCCCGATACCACAGCCCCAAATGATACTTACCTGACACTTCCACATGGCCGCATTGCTCCTGGTCCCACACTCCTCTCCAGACATGCTGTAGGAGCACATGCCCCCAGTGCATCGCTTGGTATCATGCATTCCAGGGGGCTGCCCCCAGGGAGGATTTACCCATCCGGTGCTTGGCTCCAGTGTTCCTGGAGCTGCCAGGCACCCAGTGCCCCACAGCACAGCAGCTGCTGAGCAGGCACACTCTGGGGCAAGTGGAATCCACTCGTGATGGGCCTGTTCCGGCAGCCCAAGGACGGACAATCACTGGGCTTCATTGAAAGCTGTGGGGCCACCTGGTTGAGGAAGGGGATTCTACCCCTCTACCCTGCTTTGGTGAGACCCCACCTGGAATACTGCATCCAGCTCAGATGTCCCAAACGCAAAAAGGAGTGAATCTACTAAAGTGAGCCCAGAGGAGGGCCACAAATTTCATATAGAGCACCTATCCCACAAGGGCAGGTTGTTCAGCCTGGAGAAGAGGCTGTGTGGAAAACTCCCAGTAGGCTTCCAGTGTCTGAAGGGGGCTTACAGGTTAGTCAGAGGGACTCAATCAGAAACTGTAGTGATAGGACAAGGAGCAGTGGTTACAAACCAAAAGAGGAGAAATCTAGGTTAGATATACAATAGAAATTCTTTACTGTGAGGGTGGTGAGACATGCAAACAGGCCACCCAGAGAAGTTGTGGATGCCCCATCCCTGAAAATATTCAAGGCCAGTCTGGAAGGAGCTCTGAGTAACCTGGTGTAGTGAAGATATCCCTGCCTATGGTAGGGAGGTTGGCACCAATCATCTTTAAGGTCCTTTTCAACCCAGGTTATTTTATGACTTCATGATTAATCCTACTGAGAACGATTTCCCTAAGCTAGCCTGTATGATTTACAGGAAATACGGATTGGTGAAATGCTGCACCAGCACAGCCTGCCTTCAGTCCCTCCAGCAAAGCAGTGATGGGACAGAGTATGGAATGCGTTCAGAGACACCCCAGAAGCACGAAACGCAAGAACTGTGTGAGCTCCAACACACCCGTGCACAAATCCACTGGCTCAGAGGGCGCATTTAAATCTTTCCCCCGTTCCCGGCTCGGCAGCACCGCCCGCGACAGGAAAATTACAGCGCTCCGGTTTCCAAGCGCCACCTCCTGGTCCTGTCGTTACTCACAACAAACATTTGGAAATAAGGAACGGGCGAAGCGTCCCTGCGCTCTTCTGACAGAGGATGGCAATTTAGGATGGACCAGACAGCAGCACTTTAGAAATAAACCGGAATGCAGTACTCTCCTTTTAAAAGTGTTAATCACATGTCTATTTGGCTTCTATTTGGCAGAGGAATACACACTTTATGGAAAACTAAGTTCACAATTACCAGGTCCCACTGGTTCCACTAATGCAGAAAGCAGCTACACTACACAAAAATGATAAGGCTTGTTTGAATCTACTTAACTTTTCAATATGGCAAAAGTTAAGTAATGCACCAAGGCTTAGAAGCAAGTCACAAAAACTCAAGAGTGACTTAATTTGCAACTTGCTCTCAGAAAAGGAAAGAGCTGTAATTTTGTCCTCCATGTTTCTCCAGATCAGTCCAATCAGAACCTGGAGACACAATCTTTGCAACAGTCTTAACAGTTCCTGCCCTTTAGGTTTAGGGAAAACTAATTCAGTAAAGATGCAACATCCAGGGAGAGCTACCGGCTGTCTGTACTTACCTACGTGTCAAAGATTATTCTCAGAATTACGTTAAAACAGCAACAGTTAATGACAGGAACTGGCTGAGGTCTGCTTAAGCTTTCTGCAGAAGCAACAGCTCCACGACCTGCAACTATGGAACCTCTCAAATTTTTTTCTCCCAACTCCTCACCTCCCACATAAACACTTCTGTAATTTCTGAATTTCCAATTCTTCCCGTCATCGCCTTCTTGCCCAGCTCTTCATGCAGGACACAGAGGAACAGCCCCTCATGAATAAAATGAATTTGCAATGAATTACTAGATCACTCCACTAGCTTGAGGCACTCAGTCAAAAACATCCCCCACCAGTCCAAGCACAGACACCAAGAGTCCAGGGGGTGTAGTACTGCAACAGTCACAATCCAGACTGGCCACTGCAGGATGGCAATATGGAAACCACAGCCACGTCCCTACTCCACCCCGAAACTTCCCATGTACACACAGCTCCCTGAAACAAGCAGAAGCTTCTAGACATCAATCATTTAGAGACAACACAAACTTGGACAATGAGAATTTATTAAGTCCCAACCAGCTCTTAAGCGACAAGGGCAGAAGCTGTCGAAGATTCACTAAAAAGAGAGGAGAGAAAAGAGAGAAATATTAATTGCCGAGGCAGTTTTAAAAGTAGTTGTCAAAAATACAGCTTCAGATCGAAATTATGAGTCCTGAGCTAAATCACTACCTGTTTTAAAATTTTATATGGCCTAAGACTTCACTCTTCTTTTTAAAATATAAACACTAGGAAAACAGCATAAAACCGGATATTCAAGGGCCTGGCACTTGAGTCTTCTTAAAAAAGGTAAGACTAATCTTGTGGTGGCTTTCCAAGAGAAAAACTATAAATTGCTTTCACTTTTGCCACACCTATCAAGCCATTTCTCAACAAATTTTGAAAGTAATGAACTATAAAAGTATCTGAGCAAGAACAAAGTATGCAGTTTGTATTGTTATAAAAACTACCTATAAGAAATAGTGACCTTGTTTGTTGAGATAGTGTTTCTAAATGTAACAATGGGAATTTATCCAGCAGCAAGTTTCACTGATTTAACCATCAATATTTATGAAAATATCTGTTCTCGGCTGCCTGGGTTACCTACACACCTGATCCCAATGCATTTTTCACATTCTGAACAAGAGACCCAGCACAGCTCACAAAACCCTCAGGTCTTCACTGACAAAAGGAATGCAGAAGACTTACTACTTCCAGTTGGGTGGCAGCACTCTCTTAGTTTTGTAGTAGCGAGCCAGCCTATGGATCCTGCTCTCAATCAGAATCAGGCGGAACTTGGCATCTTTATCCTTGAAAAGAAAGTTCCATTACCACCAAGCACTACTTGGACTTCTCGATGTACAATTCAGATGCACTTCAGTAAAGTAAAAAGTCCACAGCTACTGCTACAAAGTCTGATGAATCCAGTAAAGTTAGAACAGGACCAGAAATATATTGCTTTTTCCTTTTCACAGACAAAGATGACCCTCCTTGATCCAAATGCCTCCCCAACCCCTGAAGTTTACGCAAAGGGTGGATAACAGGAAGCACACAAGGCTTTTTTGCTTTGTCAAGCTGTACATAAATTACTGTGTAATTTAAAAACACAAACACTGAGCTATCCAATTAAATAAGCACTCACCTTTCTGTTTCTCTCAAGGTGTTTGCGAACAGCAACAGCTTTCTTGATCAAGTGATAAAGATCCTCTGGAAGGTCTGGGGCCAGCCCCTTCGATTTAAGGATTCGTAGAATCTTGTTGCCAGTAACAAACCGAACCTGGGCAACACCATGGGAATCCCTCAGGATCACACCTGAAAAAAACATTTACATCTTACACTGAAGAGAAAAACCGTATGCCAACAAATCCTGTGAAACTGACTCTACTCTTACAAGCTAGCCAAGCTTCTCCAAGTTAAAAAATCCTTTCTAGTGGAGAAGACATAGTAGACAATAAGTGAGGAAAATACAACTTGCAAAAGCTGAAAACACTTTATGGTAACTTAAAAGACAACTAACACTCCCATCACATGTGAACACAGGAATCTTTATCTTTAAATATTGCTTTCAGGATGATAAAAAGCTGTGTCACACAAACACTTCAGCTCTAAAAAGGTTCCAAACTACTGAGAACTAGTCTGTGCTGTCGCTACAGTGTCTGGCTCAGTAAAACCTGAGCACAGGGCAGTTGGTATTTCGGAATTTCCTCCAGGAAACTGGGCACACTGAACTTCCCCACAATATCTGTTAGTGGCCATTCCTAAGGATGGGTTATAAGCTTAAACACACGCTTCAAGTTTTCCACTTGGAAAAACAAAATACTATCTCACCAAATAAGCTTCTTAGAACAGCGAGACACAATGTTACATCAAGTGCCCGATTTGGACTTGATGATCCTCCTGGGTCCCTTCCAACTCAGGGTATTATTTTCTGACTCAGTGTTATCCACAGGGAACACACAGGTACACTAGAAATGCAGTTCTTCCTTAGGATGTTGTTTAATATAGGTTGAAGGAGTATTATTACAGCCAGAAAACTGGGGGTTTGTCCCCATTTATAATCCTTACCGATCTGGGAGGGAGTCAGGCCCTTTTTTGCGAGCTTGTAGATCTGTTCCTTGACATCATCAGAAGTAAGTTTCAGCCACTAAAGAAAATCAGAAAAAAAACCCCCCAAACTGATTAACATTGCAAAGCTAGCTACATGAAATCTTTTTACAAATGGCAGAAATAGATACTTTGTAATGCTTAAAAAAAAATCAAGAACTGAGATTGTATTTTTAAGGATACTTTAGGGTTTTTATATGTAAAAAAGTTTCTGTACTAGTGAAATGTGGTGGGGGAAGGCAGAGGTAAAAAGAGTCTCCATTTAAAAAACTCCATAAAGCTTCCAATCAATTGTTTGATCATCAGTCTAAAAGCCACACGAGAAACATGAATAAAAAGTTACAAAAAAAATTGCTGCCATTGGGAAGAATTTCCTTACCTAGGTCTTTTGACAGAAATCCTAAACTAAGACCCATTTAGCCACCTCTTAGTACTAATTAATTAGAAAATGAAACAAATGGATCTACTGAGATAGAATTAACAGAAGCACAACCCTATAAACTGTGCTGATAAAGCCATGGTTTCTATGATGATTAAAGGGAAGACAACACCAAGATGGTAACCCTCACTGCCAATGAGCTACAGAAGCTCCCCATGTATTTTTTTCCTTTTTAATACCGTCACAGTATGGAAGAGGAAAACACAGCAAAAATAAATTTCGAAGTGCTCTAAAGACTATGATTTAACACAGACTATAAACCCCCCAGGATTTTTTCCAACAAATGCAGCATTTGGCCATGCTGTTACCAAACTGTTTAACCATCAGTAGTACCTCAAGCAGCTTCGCATTGCCTTGAATTGCATCTACTTAATTTCATATTTGTTGCTTTAATGTTATGCTGTCATTCTGCTGTTTTTCAGTCCATGCTTTTCAACATGCACCACGAATTGTTTTGCTAAGGACTAAGAAAAACCTTTTAAGCGGAAGTACCCTGAAAGAACTTAATTCCCTGACACACAAACTAGTTGGCAAATATTTTTGAAAGCAACTGATTTCTTCCACAACTGCAAACTTCGAGTGTGAACACAGTAATTGGATCTCTAGGAATTATCAGCATCCAGACGAGATGTAACTGAAACAGCAATTAAATAAAAGAAGCCACAAAGGAGAAAGGAAACTTTTTTTGCCCAACGAACTACGCGGCGAGGAAAGGCCGCTTGCTTCCTCAGCATCACAGCACGGCCAGGGCTGGACGGGATCTCAGAGGATCATCTACTCCAGCCCCTACCAAGGCAGGGTCACCTGGGACAGGTCACCCAGGAACGTGTCCAGGTGGGTTCAGGATGTCTCCGCACAGGAAGAACCCACCACCTGCCCGGGCCCGGAGCGCACGGCCGGGAAGGAACCGCGGAGAGCACTCACCGTGGGGACGCTGCGCCTGTAGGGCAAGGCCGACTGGGACAGGCCCTTTCTGTGGGAAGAAGCAGATCAGACTCTCAGCCGAGGTTGATGTTCCAGCTTTCCCCATTCCGCCGCACCTCGGCCCCGGCCAGAGCCCTCCCTCNCCCCCGCCCCTCCCTCACAGAGCGAGGCACGCGCTGGGGTTCATTCCAGAATAGTGTTTAATGGACTTTACAGGAGAGTTACGGAGTCACATTGAACCCGCACGGCGCGGGGCGATCTTGCACATCTTTATTATCGTTTAATTAAAGTATTTGGTTCTCAAGGGATCGACAGAGAGAGAGAGAGGGAGGCGCTCGCGCTGCCGCCCCTCAGCCAGAGCAGCACCTGAGGGACGGGCAAGGGGCACACGGGCAAGGGGCACACGGGCAAG
Organism: Pitta sordida; assembly: GCA_013390025.1. Taxonomy (NCBI): domain Eukaryota; kingdom Metazoa; phylum Chordata; class Aves; order Passeriformes; family Pittidae; genus Pitta; species Pitta sordida. Next base: position 151,023 of record WEKX01024753.1, read on the forward strand.
GGGCACACGGGCAAGGGGCACACGGGCAAGGGACACACGGGCAAGGGACACACGGGCAAGGGACACACGGGCAAGGGACACACGGGGGGCCCCGGGGCAGCCCCGGCGTTAAGGCAGGCGACGGGGGTTCCTACACAACCCTACACTCGTAAAAAACAGAGAGAAGAGCGTTTACCAGAGATGGCACATGCGTCCGGAGACAGGCAGCTGTAGGCGGTACAAAGGCAGTAATAAAAAGTTCAGTGCAAAGTTGTAGGTTCGAACAGGGAGAGGTCCCAGCTCAAGCTGCTGCTCTCAGATACCCACAAAAAGGTCTCTATGGACAATTACACGTCTGGCATAAAAGATTTTTTTTTTCCCCCATTAAACAAGATACAAAAAGCTCTTAAAACTAACATTTTCAAGCTACTTACTACACTGGTAAATTCCATCCTAATGAAATATTCCCCTCTTTCACATCCATCTTGGGTTCTGTCTGTAGTATGGTAAATTCTTATTGCAACAATCAGGTTTTTTTACGAATTGAGAACAGTGCAAAGAGGTGCAAGCTTGGTGCTGGTCCTCTACATGTGAGCAGAGGCCACGGCCAGATCCCATAGATAACACAAAATCCACGACCATAAAAGGCTTCAGCCAGTGACTACTTTGAAAAGGAAGGGAAAGGCACAAAATGAGTTAAGCTATGAAGAAGATGAAACAGAAGTCAGGACATGTGCTAACAATAATACAGTACTATACATTTTTTTTTTCAGTCCAGACAACTGCTAAAACTGCAAATCATTTTTTAAATGATTTTAGTTTAAATTGTATTTTGTGCTGTAAGACACTGTGCTTTAATAGCAAACTGCAAAAAAGGCAGTCCATATTGCTTTCATTCTATTTAACAATGGAACGTTTCACAAAAACAGTAGTCTACTTTCCTGTGTTTTAAGTGACTTGTGATTCTAATGATGGAATGGAGTAAGTCTCAAAAGCATCAAGTGAGCAGGAAATGTATCTAGTTAGTTATACAGTTTATTATTTACAGGCTATATACTAAATGAAAAATACGCAGAAGACGCCTACTACAAGTGGGATTTGTTAGCGCCCATTAGTATTGGCCCAGTTTCTAACATTCAAGGTATCATTAACATTTTAATGGAAATAATTACTAGCAAATTGGACCGTGAATAGTTTAGGCACCAGGAGATTCAAGTTTACTTCTCTCTTCTGTATAGAAGGGAGATTGGTCAGTAGCAGGGGAAGGAAAATCAGATTATAAAAGAGGTTTTTAGTGTTGGCTAGATAAAAGGCTTTCCCCATATTGTGTCTTCATTCATAGTTGCGTATTTCATTTTTAAAGTTCAAGATTTTGTACTAAAGAAGAGCGTGCAGCTTCATAGCTTTGTTTAGACAGCACATGAACCTCCAACCTGAATAAGGTGAAGAAAAAGGCAACACCTGTAGTGCAGAAACACCTAATTAAGTAATCAGTGGTATTAATGGGAGATAGTGACATTTGCACTCCACTGTCACAACACAGTTCCAATCTAATGCTCCCTCCAATTAACTATTTCAGTGGAAGTAGTTCTTACTGGGAGTGAGAAACAGTATTGCTATGAACTGTTAAAGAAAAAAAGCAGTCAAGTTCCTCTCTCAAAGCTCTGTGAATGCAACTCATTTCTGGCCTGCAGTGGTGCTTTTCAACTAGAAAAGCAGAATTCATCCCTGAACTGGGAGGCAAAGGCACAAATGCCATTCTGGATTAGTGTTCAAATGTGTGCCACACTTAATCACTGCAGTATTTAAAAGTTCTAGAAATTACACCAAAAACCCAATGAGAAGTTGGACACATTTCCTATTTCAGCCAATCTTCATTCAATGTTTTGAGATCATGGGTAGGAAAAAATGTGTCTAAATTGACCTACTTCTGAAGATCAGTGTAGGTGATGCTACTTGTAAATAACACATTGTGGGAAAAGACCTCCAGTAGAACCTGCAAGGTATCAAATATGAGAATGTTCCCCTTTACAAGGAGCTGAAAGTTAACATGTATACATATTTAAATACCAGATATGAGGTAAGAGAGAAGCATTTGAATTATAAGGCACCATTATTTACAACTTCCATTATTGGCACTCACTCCAGTGAGTCTTAGAGAAGCATGAACGTGGGATTAATTGCAATGCTGAGGAATTTTTCTGGCCCTCCAACCTTCATTCCTACAGGCGTGTGTGAAGCCACCAAAATTTCACCTGTTACTGCTTCTGTGATACCTAGCTAGTAGTGGGGATATAATGCTAAAATATGCAATTTCTTTGATGTTCTCCAGCATCATGCCATGGATGACAGAATAGCAGTAAAAAATTAAAAGCAAAGATGCACTATATCCACAGGCCTAATGATTAAGTTACCGATCAGCATGGTCAAACTGTTCATCTCACCGCCATGGATGGTTCAAAAAACCTCTTCCTTTACCCTCAGCTCTTAAACGTTCACAATGACGTTTGATAACATCACATGAGCATAAACCAGGTTCTCTAGAAATCTTCCAAATTAGGCTACATGAACATTGGTCCAAGGTATCTGTTGAAATGGAGAGTCCCTCATTTCACGATGTACAACTTATCTTCAAGCTGGAAGATGCGCCAAGCACAAGTGAATACAACTGTTCTGGTCTGACTCAGGTGTAGAAGTGAGTTCACAGGTAGGGTACAGCAGTTAGTCGATACCAATTAACAGTCTCCTTGCTCAAGTTGAAGTCCTTTAGTGGGAGTGTAATTCCACCCAAGAAAAAGTTCTCACGTAATGATTCTGCACTGAGCACACTTAACTGAAGCTCTCTCTGTTTCAGAGTCTCCATGCTATATCCACTGTACACGAGCTAGGAGGTAAGAAGCCAAGAATTTTTTGGTTAGGCAAATATTACACAAATTGCCCTTTCTTCTGACTGCCTAGCCCCTGCCAGATGTCTTAACTGCACGTTATAACCATTCACTACATCTGTTTCTCAGAGAACGGGCTCAAGTATATCCCTATTTTGTTTTGTGCTCCCAATATTAAGTGTTTAGAAGGACTGATGTTTTTTGACTAAAGTACTGTTTACATGCTGTAGGAGTCCATAAGAATACTGTCTCAACCTTGTCATCAGAAATTTGGACAATATACCCCTAAAAACTGAGGCTACTGTCTTGACAAAGTTTGGCCTGCCAGTGATGCTCTGGGGCTAAGACTGGACTGTGAAAACCAGGATGATGACAATACTGAGAAGGGACTGTGTGGAATAAGATAGGCTGTCTTGCTTACATTACCCAGAGGAAGAGACAAAATATGCCCTGGCCTTGCAGAGACTGTGTGGTACAGGATATGCTGTGGCCATCTCACCAGCTTCCAGAACCAGAACAAGATATGCATACAGCCCTGTCCTTGCAACACGAAAACACACTTCCTGGCAAAAAGCCACTTGGAACTGACCTTGGCTTGGACACTATTTCAGATACTTCTTGGTCTTGCGTGACAGAGAAAGAACAGAACGGGTGGGCAAGGGGAACATGTGGTATAAAGATGGCCCCTTAGCAACTGCTTTTTGGAAGCTTCTCCCACTTGGAAGACGACGTCTATGGGGATGCTCTGAGGACTCAACATTCTGGTGGTAGCTATTAAACCCTTTTTCTCTTTCCCTTTCTCTTTACCTTTCCTATCCACTTTCTTCTACCATGATTCCCGCTTCACAGGATAATAAAGCTTCACTGTTTGACCAAAGCTAACCCCTGTTTGGGATTTCTTTGCACTTTGAGATCTAGTAAACGAACCATCGCACCTCCAGCTTAGCTGGCAGGACTGTGACACATGCCAAGACTTCTTAATTCATTTTTGTCCACATCATGAGTCAGTGATTCCAGGGCAGGGGTATCTTTAGTTTCAAAATCCCTTTCCTTCTCCCCATCTCTCCTTAGACCCAGTCTGAGAAATTTCTGCTTACTTGTAATACTGTAGCACATTGACCTACTCAGCTGCTTTGTTTTAAATGCACAAAATTTAAAGAGCATAGTTTTTCAAATCAGTTCCCTTTCCATTTCTGTATCTTCACAGATTTTTTAGACAGTATTTTAATTACTACTTAGAAAAAGAAATTATAGCAAGATATGAGGCACTGCATAAATTTTAACTTGCCATTTCATTGAAAGTTGGATTTCTTGTCTTCCGGGAGATTTTGGTTTTACGTTTGGATGTTTTGTGCGTATCTGGAAGCAAGTAAGTTTTTACATAAGGGTTTGGATCTGCACCATCTTCTGTAACCTACAATTAAAAAAAACAAGACAAGTTAGGAAATTAATTAGTGAATAACTATTTCCATATTTATTTTCAAGTATCTAGACTTTGGAAACAAGCCAATCAAAAGCAGCAGTTAATTAAGCTGTCAGATGGAAAACTTGGAGGAACAAAGACAGATTGAGGTCAAGACAGTAACTGACTAAATGGAAACAGTACCTCTACTTACCAGGTCTTTGATGTGCATCACCATGATAAATAGAGTACTATTTCTATAGGATATGGATAGCTTCACTTCTCCTCCTACTTTTCCTGAGGTAGGACTTGATGGAGTTGTATCTGGAAAAACAGACAATTATTTGCTCTGTCATATTTGTACATTTTCATCACTACTACACTAACTTAGATATTGGAACAAATACAAGCCTTACACCAAGTTCAGTTTCTGATTTTATTTCTAGTTCCCTAAAAAGGGCAAGGCTACAAGTTCTAAAGATTTTTGCATTCTCTTGCAAGAAGCAACTTGAAGGTTTGGAGTAAAAACCTGAATAATTTAGTCAAGCCATAAACAAGTCCACACATTGGACATACATTGCTGCAATTTTTAGTATATATTTCCTGGAAACTGTATATACCTATTTGGAAAAACAGTAACAGTTTTCAATGAAGGAATACTACTGTTAATTCAAAAAGATCTTAAAAAAATCACACTGTAAACATGTCATACTACGGACATCCAATTTATAAACACATCCCCCGCCAACATATTACGTACCTGCAGGTCTGGCTATTCCATCTATTCCTTCCACTTTTTCATCACGAAGTAATGGATGGAAAAAAGTATAAACAAGATCACACTAAATTTGAAAGAAATGTTACATATTAGTTTAAGTTATGAGGACTGCCAAAACCTTAAATTAATTAAAAGTTATTTGTACTTACTTCAGCCACCTCTGAAGAGCTGTTCATCAGGCTTTGTATGTAGCTGTTGAGCTCCACTTTTCTTTTAGCTGCTACATCCTTTATGTGTGTTCTTCCTAGAACCATCTTATTAGGAAAGCTATGATGGAAAAACAAAATAGAGTTTTCAGTTAATGTATCAGAAGCATGTACAGTTAGATTTCAGTGTAATTTCCATCCTGAAGTGCTGACATGCATTTTTTTTCTGCTAATCAGGAGTGGAAACACAGCCTGCCAACAGATTATGACACTATAGAAAGGCAAGGAAATATTTATAGGTAATTGCTATACATGATATGACACACAGACACAAAACACTGAGACGTCCCTCTGGCTCTCCTCTTTAATAAAAACAGACAACTATTTTCTCCCTCAATTGCCAACTCTGAGGTCTAGTTTGCCCCTCAGCAGTTCTGTCTCCATTTCAAGCAATTTCTTCCTCCACCCAGTTGGGAGCAGTTTTGCTGCCTTTATAATAGTGATGAGCAAGTTAGGAACATACCCTGGTAACTTCCAGAGAGGAAAGAGAATGCCAAGTTTGTTGTGGAGCTCCTGGAATTCATCAAATGTTCTGAAGACAAATGCTGGCTCAATTTGCCCTTCTCTCAAAACTCTCACTACATAGATCTGCCCAAAAACACAAAACCCACAAAGATAAAAGTAGTTTTCATAACAATATTATAGAACTGACTTAGCAACATAATTTTCTTAACAATAAACTTTCTCCTATGGTATTCCTTCTCCTGAATACATAGCCCATTATTATATCCCATATCCCAACACTTGCATTTTATAGTAGAGCTAGAATTATAAATAGCCAAGTAGCATAACATGATCTTCCCACAATGTAGATCCACAGCTGAGAGGGAAATGGAAGCAGTTAAGGCTAAGCTGCCCCATTTTCAACCTCATCCTAAATTTAAATGACATAGCAGGTACAGAAAATGTTAACAGTGGTAGTGTTACACCTGTGGGGGCAGAGCTACCACAGAACCTACCAGGTGCAGTTTTTTTCAATTTACAGTATTTCCCTTAACATTCTAAAGAATTCCACTTTTAAAGTGGTAATTCAGTGGGCAGATGCAAGTATACGCCATTATCCAAGTTCTGAAAGTGCTGGGGGTACAGTGATTCACCTATTAAAGGGAAATGATGATTGAGAAGCTGCACATAAAATGAGTTCAGTGGGCTCATTTTAGGGGCAGAGGAGCTAAATGTGTAATTTAACTTTAAAAATCTAGACACAATCCAGACCATCTTAAGAGTTTCCTGGAAGGTAAGAAGCTGTTTTGGCTTAGGCCAGGAGTACTCAAATATATTTATTATGTATAAAGTGATTCAGAACAATGTTCTTCTTTACTTCCAGCATTATTCATATTCTTTCTACCTTTCCTATCTGGTGTCTTACCAGATTAAGACTTGTACATTTTCATTTATGTACATCTCACACATTAAGTCTTAAAGTGCAATCCAGGTCTATCAAAATCCTGAGGGCAAATTGCAATGTTTTCTGCCTCTATTAAGACCGACTAGGAGTGTAGGTGCATTAGTACAGGAAATTATGCTTTTACCTAGGAGGAACAAATACAGCTGTAATGGAAGGCCAGACCAAAAACAGTGTGTTTGACTTAATGACTCCTACTCAGGAAGGAGCCATTTTACAGAAGGTGGCTACATAAGCCCATAAACATGACTCAGATTCCCANTCTTCAGTATCTTCACCAACACTACTCCGCCCTTTCTACTTCCTTCTAGATCCTTTCCAAGGAGTGTCTTCTTTTTGAAGAGTATGTGTTAAAAATACCACTCTCTACTCCAGCACTTGTGGGGCTGGTTTACCCTGGCCAGCAGCTGAGCCCCCACACAGCTGCTTGTTCACTCTCACCCCCTCACCAGTGGGACAGAGGAGAGAGTCAGAGCAAAAGTGAGAAGACCGTGGGCTGAGATAAAGACAGTCCTTGGGAGGGAAGGTGACGCAAAAACCTCTCACCACCTCCCATACGCAGACCCATGCTCAGGCAGCTCCCAAACAGCCATCTCAGAAGATAACACTCTTCTTTTCCCTGCTTTCTTGCAGACCAGTGTTCATTGCTGAGTGTGACATGATATGCCGTGGAATATCTTTGGATGGTTTTGGTCAGCTGTCCCTGTTGTGTCTTGTTGGAAGAAAATACACCAGTATCTTTACTGAGTGGAAACAGATTCCACATACTTACATAATGTTTATCTGGGTTGTATCTCTTCTGATATGTAAACACAGACACTTGTTTGATTCGCCCATCTTGCTTAAGAGAATAAGTTTTAGCAGAAAATGAGAGGATGGGTTCGTCGTTAGAAGGTAAACCTGAGAAACGCAGCTGGGCCAAGTTGTGAATGAAGAAATTGAACTTTGTGGCAACACTTCCCAGACTGGATTCAATCAGCCTAGAAAAGAAAAATCATGTCAAAACACACAAAAGTAGTTCTGTCAATGAATCAGACTGAAGTCTAAGTTTAAAAACTTTCTCAGTAAGAAACTGGGGTTTATTTTTCTAAGTGGAATTAATGGGATATGGTAGTATCAATATTTAATAAAAGATTCAGTATCCAGACTTTAGAAAATGTTAACTTCTTGCACAAAAGCCTACTCCAGAGTTGCTAAAAAGCCTGGAATACTACATCCAGCTCCGGACCCCTGAGGACAGGAAAAGACATGAATCTGTTGGAGCTGGTTCAGAAGAAGACTGCAAAAATTATCAGGGGGATGGAACCCTTCTCCTATGAGGACAGTCAGAGTTGGAGCTCTTCGGGCTAGAGAACAGAAGGCTCTGAGGAGACCTTACAGTTGCCTTGCAGTACTTAAAGGGAGCTTACACAAAAGACAGGAACAAATGTCTTAGCAGGAGCCGTTTCCAAAGGACAAAGGGTAAACTATTTAAGCATAGATTTAGATTAGACGTAAGGAAGATTTTTTTTTACAGTAAGTGTGGTAAAACACAGGCCTGGGCTGCCCAGAGAGGTGGTAGATGTCCCGTATCTGGAAACATTCAAGACCAGGTTGGACAGGGTTCTGAGAAACCCAATGTAGTTGAGGATGTTTCTGCTCATTTGCAGGTTCATTGGCCTGGATGGCCTTTAAAAGGTCCCTTCCAACCCAAATTGTTCTAGGATTCTAAGCTGCATGCATACTACTGCAGTTTCCTCTGTATATTTAAAGCAAAGTACAGGAACACATTTTCTAACACATAGCAACAACTCTGTTACACTAAACATCCTCCCCACCTCAACTTGTCGCTCTGGAGCATCATCCTTCCCCTCCCCAGTGTGCAAAACCACTTCTCCAATAGAGAACTTCTTGACAACACATTACAGGATGGCCATCATATTCATTACTATTAAAAACTTAGCATATATTCAAAATGCAAGTCTCAAACAGCCAGACAGGATTATCTAACCTCAGTATTTTAAACAGTTTTCCAGACAAAGCTGCTTCTAAAGACAGCAAAGTATTTTTGCACAAGTATTAGTCTTGTATAAAACTCATCTTACTTGTGTAATTAACTGATATTTTATGATTGTACAGTGTAACTATTCAGCTACAGGCATGCTTGTGACCATCCTTAGTACATTTCTTCATATCAGAAATCTCCCTTTAAGAGGATGATACTGGGAGATGATTTAGTTTTCACTTATCCAGTACCTTGTAAAGAAAATAGTGGCTTCTGCATCTGTGGTTTGGGGCTGGAGAGCATCCTGGACATACTTCAAGTCCTGAACCCCACTTAGTTCAGGTAACCCTGAAGAAAGCATCTGCAAGAAATTAAAATTTAGTTTTAATGTAATAAAACCAGCATGATTTTATTTGAAAAGATTAGAACTTAGACCCTCAAATTCATTTGCAGCTGCAGTAAATTGACAAATGCTATCAGTGACAGCAAACAATTACTTGTAAATCAGCAGTTATTCACTTCTTTGGATGAATTAAAAGCAGTTAAAAAACACTCTGCAGTGTAATTCACAGCATCGCCTTGGTTTTACATCTTCAGGAAAAAGTAGGCAGTAAAAAACTTAAGAATTCCCAAACAAACTTCATCAAAAAGTATATTGGATGTTCCTAGCTTTTAAAAGCACACAAAGAATTTCTGCAGCATAAGCAGCATTTAATACCATAATGACAGATATATCAAATTTCAATTGAATTTGAAAAGTGATTACCAATGAAAGTAGGTTTAGGAAGAGGCCTGCATGTTTTCTTATCAAGTTGTAAGCTTGACAACAGAGATCCACAAACAACTGGAAGCGAATAGTGGGTTTTTCACCACCATTAATGACATAAGCCATATCCGATGTCAGCACAAAAGGAGCTCGATCCCTGTTCAAAAAGCACAGAAGTCGTAAGTTAATGATAAGGTCTATTCATTGACATGTGCTTCCTCCTCTCCTCCATCCAGAGGTAATGATGTTAAATAATTCATGAATGCCATTTCACGTTTTTGGGTTGGGTTCAGCTCCTTAGACTGCACAGCACATTCACATGGTACTGGACCTACAGCCAATCTCCTGGAGCAACACTTGGAGGCCAGGTTACCTAACAGTGCCCTCCCTCCCTCATTTCTGGAAATGATAACACACAGAAACAAATGTAATTACTGTATTACAGATTACCAGACTAAAACATAGTTCCATCCTTGATACAGATAATTGTTCCCTAAAGAGAGGAGCAGTAAACACAGACTTGCTGTTCACTCTTTTCAATAATCTTGACATAGATAGTTTTTATGATCTAGAGTCTGTTTTCAATTGTTTCACGCTCAGGCATTCAGTGATATAAAGGTTCTGACACTCAGCCATTGATAAAGTTCACCTAACAGGCATGCAATACATATGTGGCATGACAATAGCTATCAAGGTCAAACTACACTACAGCTTGATCCAATATTCCTGTGAAAGTACAACACGAAGGTTTGTATTAGATGCAAGGCTCCAAAATATCAATAAAAAGTTATATTAATCTTTTCCTGTACCAAAATACTTGACTTTCATGACTTGGAAAGAAATTGCCACTGAAATCTGACAGGTATGCATAGCAGAAAGCCATGCATACCTGTCAGTGAAGTGAATGAAGTGAATGAAGTCTGGAAGCAATGAAGTTAATCGTTTAGGAGACCCAATTCCTTATGTCAGTCTACTAGTAGCTTGAACAGTACTTTTATTTTAAACCTATGCCTATGTGCTTTGCCTTAAAACAGTTCCAGAGATGGGATTCTGGAAAATGGGAATTGCAGCCTTTTCATTAGTTTGACATACTCAAGTTCAAATGATTTTTGGAAACTGTGGTTAAACTACAAGGTATTGGCTTCATGTGAGCACAGCAAATGTATAACACGAATTTAAAAGTTAGTACTTAGAATGACAAAAAAGAAACTAAAAATCCACTTCATTCTCTACATTGCTTAGGTCCAGAAAATACCTTTTGAAGCTTCCAAACATTTGTGCATGTCCCAAAAATTTCCCAAAGTCAATGTGAAACATATGCCCAGTGTTTCGGAGCATTATGTTATCATTGTGGCGATCACAAATCCCCAGTACATAAGTAGCTACACAGCATCCCGCACAGGAGTAAATGAAGTTTTCTGAAGCCTGGAAGAGAAAAAAGTGAATTACCAGTGGGAAAACAGAATTCATGCATTCCGCAGTCAGTCTTGATGAGCATAAAATCTAAGCCAGGGAAGACAGGCCCTAAAATTTGCTTTTTTTCCAAAATCTTATCTTTAAAAAGATCGGTTTGCAAAAATCTCTAGATGTCACACTTTCCAATAAAAACAGTCCTTTTGTTTTTTAAATAAAGACAAAAAACAAATTGAAGACAAATCACCAAACTATGTCAGCAAAGAAAAGGGTACAAGATGTACATTTCCAATGTGTTGTAACAG
>WEKX01024757.1:18273-32377 GCA_013390025.1 Pitta sordida
TAGAGAAGAGGAGGCTTAGGGGTGACCTTATTGCTGTGTATAACTATCTAAAAGGAGGTTGTAGCCAGGTAGAGGTTGGTCTTTTCTCCTTGGTCTCTGGGGACAGGACGAGAGGTCATAGTCTTAAGCTTCAGCAGGGAAAGTTTAGGCTAGATATTAGGAAAAGATTTTTTACTGAAAGAGTGATCCGGATGTGGAATGGGTTGCCCACAGAGGTGGTTGAGTCACCAACCCTGGATGTGTTCAAGGGGAGGCTGGATGAGGTGTTGAGTGATATGATCTAGATGTAGAGGATAGGTTAGTTGGATTATAGGTTGGACTAGATGGTCTTCAAGGTCCTTTCCAGCCTTACATATACTGTGATACTTTTCGTGCTGTGGTATCTATTCCATTGGATTCCCAGAATGAAAGACAGATGTGTCTGTTATGTGCTCCAACCAGTCACAAGGGGAAAGTGTATATCTTAACTGCTGTAGGTCTTAATGGATCCTGGCTACATGGTAATACATATTGTCCATCTAACAGTTTCACAATTGCTCTCATAGACAAATAGGTAGGATCTTAGTATAAATTTTCCAACAGTAAGATTGTAAAAGCTGTTCTTCAAAGACTGATAAGAAATTGTGAGGAAATCAATATCTAATCCAGAGGTCATAATTTTTCTAAACTTATTTCACCACCTTTCAGTAGTAGATCAGGTACAAAGCAATAAGAGCAGCTTAATCTGAAAGAGGCAAATGTAGGTGCAGGCATTTAGAATTATGAATGAGTCACCACAAACATCCTCATTAAGAGAGATGTGAGGAATAGAAGGGGGGGAGGAAGGAAAGAAGGGAGAAAATAAAGGAAGAGAGGAGGAAAAGGAGGAAAGGAGAAATTAAGTAAGGAGAGAGGGAAAAAAGAAAGGGCAAAAGGAGGAAGGAAAGGAGGGAGGAAGGGAGGGAGGGNCGGACAACCGTAATAACTGGGCACTACCTTGTTTCAAAGACTTAAAAACGGACTTAGTTTCTTAAAGAGCATAACAATAAAATATATGCAGATTTCAATTAATTGGGACAAGACTTCAAGGATTCTGACATATTTCAAAGAAACATCCTTAACTGTCATGCTTGTCTTGTTCATGTCATTCATAGAGTAGCCACCCAAACAAAAATCTATTGTTATGGAGCTGAAATTTTTCTCAAGGTGCAAGAAAATTGAAGCTGCTCTTATATGAATATTAGGTTTTTTCCTAATATTGATACTTCATTGCTTCCCAAAACTCACTGCATAACGTTATAAAATTTTATTATGCAGTGAGCCCTTGCTTTTTGCTGGTGGACAGATCCGGGCAGGAGATGTGAAAGATGAAATCCATGAAGATAGTGAACCCAGGAATATGCAAAGAAGCATGGCATGTTTGTCACCCCCTGTCCCATCCTGCCCCCAGTGTTGTACTCATCCCTGCCGCTCCCATCCCAGAGCAGCAGCTGCTGCATCCAAAAATATGGTGTGGCAGTATCCAGGTGGCCAATAGCAGACGACAGGAGACGGAACCGCAGCAGACATGGATAGACTCTGGGAATGCTGTCAGATTTTCTCTTGGAAGGTTGACTGTTCTGTACTAGAAAGTTTTATTTCACTGTGTCCCACTCCTGGAAGTGCTCAAGGCCAGGTTGGATGGGCTTTGAGCACCCAAGGAAAGTGTCCCTGCCCATGCCAGGGGGGTTGGAACTGAAGAAAGTACCTCTCTGCCCCCTGAGCCTTGGTGTGTGCAAGGACACTTATTACTCAGGTGCTGGGGCAGTGTTCAAGGGGTGAGTCTACCACAGAGCTCACTTGTGTCAGGGGACGTGGAGGGGTCTCATTCCTCACCCTAAGAAGTTGTTTGGCTCTTCCCTACATGTGATCTAGGATCCCGCCATCTGGAGTGTAGAAAGATGGTTAGAATCTAAAGGGTGCTGGCCCTTTAAGAAACTGCACAAGCAGAGTCTTAAAGCTTTTCGAATAGCTCATAACATGTCCTTGAAGAACAGAAATAGAAGAATATTTTGATAATAGTTTCTTATAGAAAACAACAGGTGTTTTGCTAGTAATTGCAGAGTAGAAGTTGCTTGGCAAGCATGAGTTAGCAAAAATGTGCTATGTATTATCTGCTTGAACCCTGAATAAACAAGTCATAGTTGTTAACTCCTATGGGGTCGTCACTTTGATCTCCAAAGTTCTGGATCTTCTCCCAACACTGGAGGACTTATGGAGGACAGTGACAGAGGGGTACTAGGGCCCAGTTGAGGCTCTGAGCTGGTGAACGACCCCGGGCCGGGCTGGGTCCCGCCGCTGTCTCCACAACAGGTGCTGCGGGAAACAAAAAGACCATGGGTACCCCTGTCCAGCTGCCACTCACCTGAAAGGCCCTGCCAAGCCCAAGGCAGCCAACAAAGGGGGGCAGTTTGGCCCTGTCGTGTCCTCCCTGAGACCCAGTGCACATCCACCAGGGGCACTTTGTGTGGGTAGGTAGAAAACAGCCACATGTCTGGCAGGCATGGAGGAAGGGCAGGGACACAGTCTTGCATATTCTGGCTCCCTCTTCCTGTTGCCAGACACTGTGTGGACGCAGCTGCCATTACCTTGTCAGTACCAAGGCACTTCCTTCCCTCCATGCCTCTGCACAGGCGCTGCTGCCCTGCCCTGCCCACTGCAGGGAGTGAGGGGACAGCAGGCTGGGCTGATAGCCCAAGCCCCACCAGACACCCAGGGATCAAGACAGGCTGATGGTAGCAGGAAGAGGAGTAGTGGGGTGGGGGATCTGAGTGGCAGCGACACAGCTTGGTCTGGGCAGCACTTGGGCAGCATGGTCTGTCTCATATGGCACACTCCTGCAGTTCATCTGTGCTGGTGCATGGATCTTTGGGGGAAACCAAATACTGTTACAGGGAAAGGGAAGTCAGAGCCAGAGTTGAGGTTCCCAGCATACACAGTCATGCAGGATGTGACGCAGGTGGTGATGCGCCCTCTGAGCCAGGCAAACAACAAGAACTCAACCACCCACCCATGTGCGCCCACCCTTCCAGTGCCTCCCCATCCCTGTACAGTCCCTGAGCAGCCGCCGCACGCTCATGTGAACTTTTAGTGCACAGATTGGAAATTGGCAGCAGGCAGATTTTTTTTTTTTTTTAAGGTTTTTCAGTCAGTGAAACTGCTACCCTTTTCTGGGCCAGCGTGGGCCACCAGGGACAGGTCAGTGCTGCCAGGGAACCCCCACAGTCTTACCCCATGTGGTAGTGTAGAGGGAGCACAGTTGCTGCCCTGTGGGTGCGGGAGATGGGAATGGCAGGGACACCCTTCCCTTGCCACCCCAGTAACACAGGGGATTCACGGGGGCCACAGGGGTGAGGGGAAGTTGTCTCCTGCACCCACTATCACACACAGACACACACAATGCTGGCACCCTCCTGCAGCCTGGTGGAGAACAATGCCAGCTGCACAAACATCCCGGGGCATGCTGCTGCCTCCACGCCACCCTCTTGTAACTGCTCCTAGCTTACTGCCTCATGCGACACCCACTCTGGAGTGGTCTTGGCTCCAGGGTGATGGCAGCAGTCTCCCTTCCCCTTAAACAGTACAAATGGACTCGGGGACTGCAGAGAGTTGTTGGGAGTTAGCCAGAACTTCGGAGATCAAAGCAACAACTCAATATGAGTTAAGCAGCTAAAATCCTCTTTATTCATGGTGCAAGCAGATAATATATAGCATACTTTTGTTAACTCATGCTTGCCAAGTAATTTCTATCTTTTCAGTTACTAGTAAAACACCTGTTGTTTTCTCTTGTCCAAAACATCTTTTATTTCTGTTGTTCAAGGATATGTTTATGAACTATCTGAAAGTTTTGAGCCCGTGTTTTGCAGTTTCTTAAAGGGCAGTGCCCTTTAGTTTCGAACCATCTCACAGAATCACAGAATATTATGAGTTGGAAGGGACCCACAAGGATCATCTAGTCCAACTCACCATCTAACACCCGTACAGAGACCGAGAGCACATCCCAGAGCGTAACACGAACCTAGATCCCTCACAGTCTAGTAGGCCATTCCAAGCCGGAAGGGGCCCAGGGTCTCTCTACAATTCCTCCGTTTATCTTTTGCGCAAGCCAGGCTTGGTCTGTTACCTTAAGCATTACTTTTTTAATACATGATATAGCACAGCTCATGCAGCAAAAACCTGTAAGTATTACAATAAGCAATAATAATGCACTTTTAAACAAATCTTTTAACCATTCATTTAGTCCTAACCAATTAGCAAATGCTTCCAATCCAAAAAATCCATTGTCTTTTGTGATACTCCGTGTGTGTGCCATTAGCTGTTGAATTTCTTTATGGATTGATTGAGAATGATCATTTAAATCCGCACAGCACATTCCATCAAAATCTTCACATCCATGACCTTGACCTAATAATAAAAATATCAGTTACTGCTCTATGTTGCAGTGTAGCATGCCTAACACTATCACACATACAGAAAGCTATTCTAATAGGCTACACGCATGTTTACACTATGTTCATTGGTAAACCTTCACAGTCCTGTCTTCTGCTCCAACGTGGGGCTTCTCACAATGAGAAAGTTCTGCAGCAGTTGTTGTTTGCATGCCTTAGCTAAGCTCCTGCCAAGCTCTTTTCTCAAGGGTACACCTGTATGCTATCAATGTATATTTCTTCTGTGTTGATAAGGGGCAAATTGCAACCAGTCTACCTCCTATCCTCGACAATTCTTCCTTTTTGTATTTGTGCCACAAAAGCTGCCTGCATAGATCTCTGCAGAGTGCGTTTTGCAGAAACCTAAAGAAATATGGCAGTAAAAGCAGGACAACTACAATGATTACAAAAATTACTAATCCCGTTTTGACCATTGACAACAACTATCTGGTTAACTCTCATCTTTTAAACAGTCTAATAATCCAATCCCCGGAGCTACTGATGTAGCGTTGAATTGCCTAGCTAGCCAACATCCCAAATTTGTCAATTTCTTTAAAGCTGTTACTGCAACCCCAGGTGAAAATGCTGAGGATGCTATAATTGCCCCTGGTCCCTAGAAGGTGACCTGGTCATCACAGTTTGCTGAAACTGATGAATACTCCGCTTTTGCCATTTCTATTGCTTATTATGAATCATTGTAAGATAGGGAGTTAGCACAGTAAGCCTACCAAGGCTACACAGTCCACCACGAAGTTATGAAGTAATACCACTCTAAGCCCTATCACCACTAATTAAAAACACTCCTGGCTATATAGTTAGACCAAGCAGTAGCATTTTGATAAACAGACAATGTAGCATTTACATTCTGGCCTTTTCTGGAGCTGTTATAGGTACAATTAAACATTACACAAGCGTCCATCATAACCGATCCCAATAGCTCTATTTCCTGTGGCTCCTACGTTACGTGTGGCAAGTGTGCATATATAGAGTTTCAGTTGTTCACATAGACCTTGATAAATCACATTTGCCAGAGTCACACAAACATTCTGTTTGGGCTGAAGAACCATCCATCCTTCACTGAGACGCATGTTCCAACACAGGCCAAACACAGCGAGCAGGAAACCACTGAGGACCAGCATCTGTCAAGACACAAGCATAACCTCTACCCCAGGTTAATACATTATGCAGACCAGACAATTGGCCTGTGACCAAATTCTTTACCTGAAGCTTTAAGCATATTAATCAGTCGAGGGAAAGAAACTAACGAAGACTCCCTCAGTAACGACGAGTGAAGAAGGAAGAGCCCAGGGTCAAATCCCCGCCCCACGGTGGGGCGTGGGACATGTCTGCTCTGCCATTCCACCACAGGTTCCACCTGGGAGCTGAAGCCCAGCTTCTACCTCCACAACATAGGGCAGAACTTTTTGGATGCTGCTGATCACCAGGAGGAGAAGAGCAGGAAGTGCAATGTAAAGAAAAAGGGGGAAAGTTTGGGCCAGCAAGAGGAGGTGATCCTGTGTGATTTCTGCCTTCAGGAGCCCCAGGCAGACGTGAAAACTTGCCTGATGTGCGAGACCTCGCTGTGCCAAGCCCACCTGAGCAAGCAGAGCTCAAAGAACTCCCAGAAGGGCCACATCCTACTGGAGCCCTGTGGTGCTGAGTTGTTGACTAAGAGGAAATGCCCCTAGCATGGCAAACTGCTCGAGTGCTACTGCAAGACAGAGGAGGTCTGTCTCTGCGTACTGTGCTGTGTCATTGACTTCCACAAGGGCCGCATAATAATCAGTTTGGAAGAGGTCCCCATCCAGGCACAGGGAGTTTCCCCTGAAACCCTGGAAAACGGTGAAAAAACATGGAGATACGCTGGATCAAAACATAACAAACGTGTTGTGAAATAATAGTTACGTCAGCTCCTGTATCCAGAAGTCCTGCAAACTTCACCATAGATAGGGTTTGATCTTTCATCCTCAGGGTGCAAATCGTCTGTGGTCGTTGCGCAGTCACAGTCTTTGACCAATACACTTGTGGTGGTCCAGTAGAACCAAATCCTCCATCACTCCTTGTTCATGGTTCTGGGTTTGGGACACAACTCATAAAAAGAACAAGTGGAGCAATGCGAGCACCTTTGAGAATAGTTACAGGGGGATAATTACTAGATACCACAGCATGATTTTTTCCTGTAAAATCTGCATCAATTGTTATTCCTCATCTTCCAATAAACAAGGCACTCATTCCTTTCCCTATAGGTCTTTTAGCATCTAAAGGTACCTTCACAATGTCTCTGGTTGATATTGTCACAGTGTTGGAGGTAAACACATTCATCCCTGCAGCCACGCTGGTCTTTCCGGTAAGGAGGTCTCATAGGGCTGGCTGTTCCCTCTGGGCTGTTCAGAATTTGGGATAGCTGCAAGTCTTTCAGCCAAGTTCCAATCTCCCATCTCTAATGCCTTACACTTAACTTGTTTCCAAAATCGAGTAGGAAATTTTTGGGTTTTTTTCTCTTGCTTCTCAGTAAAACCTCTCCCTGCAAGCCAAACATGGGGGGCTTGACAGCTGTTGAAAGTTTTCTCTCTGCCAGCTGTGCTGCGGGCGAAACAGGGGCTCTGGCTGCTTCAAGGTCATTTCTCCCTGCCTGAATTGTTGCAGGTGCAGGAAAAGTTTCACTGTTCAATGTCTTTTACCAAACTATTTCTATTTTCTCTCATCACACAATCACCATGCAGATCTTGCTCACTTAAAATACTATCAATCTTGTCTTCCTTTATCTGCTTATCAAGGGACTTTTGATCTTTATAACTGTTTCATCTTTGCATCCTTTCAATGTGTCAAACAGTAATTGCCACGTCTTTGCTAATTTTACAGCGTCTTTAAATCCTTTACCAACTTGATTCCGCAGTTTCTGTCCAACTTCATCCCATGCACTTAAGCTAAAATATACAGCAGCAAAAGCCGCAAAGCCTTGTTTCTTTAAGCCTTGTTTCTTTAAGCCTTGTTTCTTGCTCCAAAGGAGCATGCATCGTAAATTATAATTAACAGCTTTAACAACCTTGCAAGCAAGACATTATCAATCCCATAACTGTGATCCCACTCTGCACAGCTCATGTATTCCCAAGTGTAAAGTTTCAGGTCTGGATCAAGAACAATCCCGTGCTATCATCGGCACAGCTCATGGAGCTTTTTTCATACTCCCACTGCCACCTCAATTAGCAAGAAATTCAATCAGAGAGAGTGACATTTCTCTGTCCATTACCCAAGAATGCAGTCTTACCGTACGTCCTGTTGTTCCCCCATCCTCCCTTCCTGGGCAAAAGGTCCAAAAACACATGTTGTTTTCTCTTGTCCAAAATATCTTCTATTTCTGTTGTTCAAGGACATGCTTATGAACTATCTGAAAGTTTTGAGCCTGTGTTTTGAGCCAGGTGGAATTTTTGAGAGAATCTCAGGTTTAATTAATCATCTCTTTTTACACCATTAAATTACCTGATTTATTACATGGAGTCAGGATTTCATCCTTTACCTTAAACACAACAGCTTAGATTTTTAGAAATAGCTTAACACAGAGAAGGTTGTAGGCCCTGTATTTCAGGTATATGAGGTGTCTTGAGTGTCTAAGTTTAGAATGAGATTCTGACATTATTCCTCCCTCCCCCACCAATTCCAATAGAATAATTTCTCTCCTCAAAGGGAAGTGAAAGGAAAAAAAAAATTCATTAGCTAAAATACACAGATTTATAACTCAAAAACTTGCTCCAGAGACCTGAGGAGCAACAGAGAATAAACCTGTTTGTGAACTGTCCAAAAACGTCCACTCAGCCTTTTTTACCTCCCACAGACCAGGGGAGAGGGGGAAGGGAGTAACTGGAACCAAACTCCTGGCTAGATGCAATGCCTCTCCAAAGCACATGGTTGAGATTTTTCAGTTTGGATATGTCTATGGGAAGAGTCTAATTTCCTCCGATTCTCCAGAGGAAGCTAGAAAATAAAGAGTAGCTCCAATCGCCACCACGCTCTGCCGCAGGAACTGCCGCCGCTGCTTTTCAGAACTCCCGCTCCGCTGCTGCAATGTATCATTCCCCTTTCCGGGATCTACCATCATCACTGATGAGCGGGGTGGGGCTACAGACAGCACTGCCCAAACACACTAATATGGAATACAAAATACAAAGATGCATTCACCACACATGGTACAATGCCAACCTATGACTCTGAGATATCAACAAGAGTGAAATATTAAGACCTTAAAGCAAGTGGATTGTTACTAATTCCAGGCTGATGACACCAGAACGAGAGGGCATGGCCTCAAGCTATGCCAGGGGAGGTTTAATCTTAATGTTAGGAAGCGGTTTTTCACAGAGAGAGTGATTGCATATTGGAATGGACTGCCCAGGGAGGTGGTGGAGTCACCGTCCCTGGAGGTGTTTAAGAGAAGACTTGATGAGGAGCTTAGTGACATGGTCTAGCTAGGGGGTGTGGGGCTGGATGGTCCTGGGTCCCTTCTGGCTCGGAGTGGCCTGCTAGACTGTGAGGGAACTAGGTTGTGCTACCACTCTGGGATGGGCTTTCAGTCTCTGTACGGGTATTAGATGGTGAGTTGGACTAGATGATCCTTTTGGGTCCCTTCCAACTCATAATAGTCTGTGTGATTCTTTGATTCTGTGATAATTATGCTTTTAATTATTTTATTGTCACTTAAATAAAACCATAACAAAACATAAAGCTAAATCAAAATATATGTTTCCTGGCAAAGTGATCCTACCACTAATAGGGCTCAGAAAGAACTCAGAAGAAACATTTATGGAAAAGATATGAAAGATCTTAGAAATATTCTCGTAAGGGGTGCTTTGGGTGAAGTCATGGCTCTGCTTTCCAACACTGTCCTTTGGCAATGCTATCCCACAAGCGAATTTAAGACAGCAATGGTTCTAATCACAGCAATAATAAACTGAATCTAAATTATTATTTTCATTTAATTCTTCCTTCAAATGATATATTGTCTTGTATTATATGTATAATATTATGCTAAATGTATTGTAATATTAAAAAAATGATACATGTTAATAAATTCTTTCTTCCATTTTTTAAAAAACTTCTTTCTCTGAAGTAATAACATTGGCAGAGTGTGTTATAGCTCCGCGTATCATGAAACCTGTTAATGCACAGATTGTAAACTTGAAGACAGTAATGCATTCTCTGAAGCTTTATAGTGTCAGAAGGATTGCTGCATGTGCACATTAAACTCATGTGCTGAAAATCTTCGTGATTTTATGTTGAATAATATCCCAATTCATACACAGTAGCTGTTTTTTTATCTAGAAGGCTTTTATACTTTTCTTATGAAAGACTCATATTTTAAATGCTGTCTATGAGCTATAGAAAATACGTATGAGTTACAGAAAATAATTTGAAACTAACAATTTCTAATTTTATTTCTGTTTAAATATCTTACCAAGCAATGAATGCATTTGCTTTAAATTCCTGAAAGATCATATTTGTTTAACATTTAAAAAATTATACAAGCTACATCCAAATGAAAACACTTTAATGCAGCAGTAACAAAAATATCTGAGCTGTGCAGTTTACAGTGGTTTTTTAGATGTTATCTTCCTTATTTTTGCTGTAGTGCACATGTTTAATGTTTAGAAAAACAGATAGGTACAAACCAAAACCCTGTTCTCCTGACAGCAACACATCCAGTCATCTGGTGGAATAGATCAAACATTTAAGCATACATAGCAATCTCACACACTGTGACAGAAGGAGAAAATGTAAGAATGCCATTCCTTCGAAAATACCTTTCTATTTGGTACAATTCAGCTGTCATTGAATGAAATTACAAAGACAACATTGAATTTTATAGGACCTGGATTTCTCATATAACAGATTTTCTTGACAATTGCACTTTAGAAATATGGAAATGAAGTTTCAGGAGAAAATCTTTCCATAACATTAATGTTAAAAAGAAAAAAAAAAACCCAAACCAACAAACGTACAACGCCCGCCCTCCAAAATATATACCACCAAAATTCCTATTAGAGTAGTGTTCCAGATGACATTTACTTGAAAATAATCTGAATATGGAATAAAAATCATGAAACTTTACTTTTAATTTTTTAGGTTTACAGCTTGAAAGTTAACAATGTCTCTTGAAGAACAGATATACACTCTGGATTTGAAAATGTATTAACATGTATATATGTAGGTACATATGAACCTATTCCCTTTATTCGGACTGGTCACGTTGTATTTTAATATTCAAAATTAGTTACTTATGATTCTGTCTTTAAGAGAGAACTGAAGCGCAGCATTATTCAGACTTTCTGAGGAGTTTGACGATGCTCTGGGGTGTTTGAAAAGGTTTGCTGTAAATACATAGCCTTCATATTTTCCCCATGTTTGTAGAACATGGAGCATTATTAGTTCATAATTATTGCATATTTGATCATTGAGACAGAGTTACGAACACTTAAAGTAAGTTATGATTATATGGACAAAAATTCAATAGCCATTGTTACAGGCTGTTCTCTTTCAGTTTTTCTTTTTAATAAGTACTGCATTATGAATCCGCCTATTATACATAAAAACATGTAGACTTCACTATGCAGAAAAGTAGTAATGAATAATAATCTTCCTTATTTGTGGGAACTCTTTTAGACCAGAGAGATCTCATACCCCTGCTTTCTAAGATGAATGTTTTGATGAATGAGTAAATCCAAGCACACAATATCTTGAGACGGGTGGAAGGAGACACATAGAAAGAAGGAGGCTGAGAAACAATAGAGCTATTTTGAGAATTTAGTTAGTTTGGAAAAAATCACTGATTAATGAAAACAAGAGAGAGATTTTTATGCAGCTGTGCCCCCATGGAACGGATGATAAGACGGGTCTTCACTGGAGAGATATTCACAGAATTCACAGAATATTATGAGTTGGAAGGGACCCACAAGGATCATCTAGTCCAACTCACCATCTAACACCCGTACAGCGACTGAACGCACATGCTGGCAGTAAACACAAACCTAGTTCTCTCACTGTTTAACAGGCCACTCCGAGCCGGACGGGACCCACAGGATCATCCAACCCTACACCCCCCAGCTAGACCATATGATACAGCATTGCAGCAAGAGGCGTAGGAGAGATGAGACGTGAGAGTTTCATGAGACATCTTGAATAAAAACAAGGACTTTCTGAAACTTTTTTGATTTACTGAGCCTTCTTCCATTGCCAATACCCTTTGTCTGCAATACATATTAACATAAAATAGTGTTCTGTGAACTTTCTCAAACACTGACAAATCATTCACAGCCGGTATTTACAATTCTTGCACTTTTTAATCCAAATTATGTTTTTTTTAAGATTGACAAGTATTTTTTTCCTACTTTTGCACATTTTATAATAGACTGCTATTGCTTTCATTGTGTAAATCATCTTGCACAAACTTGTGTGGTCCTTCAGAAAGTACAAGTTCCTCCAGACAAAAGGAAAGCAGAAGACTATAGTCATAATATTTGCCAAAAGTGAAAGTTGCATTCCATGCTTCTAAAATGAATGCTCTGAAATTTCACTCTCTCAAAATACAGAATTTTGTCTGTGCTTCATCAGCTTTGTATAATCTGGAAAAAGTAGTGATATTTGATTATAGCTTCAACAAACATGACACTGATCTCAGTAATAACAATATTCACGAATCATTCACAGACTATCCATAAAGAAAAATACACTTCATTCCAAACTTTGAAAATAACATTTGAATCCAGAATCTGACAATGAATATTTTATCTACGTAAAATTATTTTAATTCAAAAGATATGTGTGATAAATATGGTTTAATAAAATGCAAGCACTTTTTGTATTTTTAAAATTGCAAGTTAACTTTTATGAAGGTTGTATTAAGTATTTAGTTATTCATTAAATTGCCCCAGAATTTCCAGCCATATTTTTCCTAGATGAGCTAATGGACTGGCTTGAGACAATGAAACAGAATGAAAATGGGTCACTAACCAGGTCTTCAAAGTTAAACTTATTATTGTTATTACAGATGGGAATCTGGAACAGCTTTAAAAATTTCCTCTTTGTATATTTATACTGTATCAATATTTCTTTATGTGTTGATCAGCATCTTGAGTAGTATGACCCAAAGTATTCCTGATTCAGAAGTGATCAGTTTATGTATACGTAAGACATTTATGAAAGGTTAATTAAAACTATTCCTGTAACAACGTCATGTAAGAATCATTTGCGTGTAGTTAAGATATTTAAGAGATGTTTCATATGAAGTTATGTTACAGCAATAACAATAAATTATGCATATGTGGTGGATAGTTGTATTACAAAAACTAAACTAAAATAGTATCATAGTATCATATCATTGATAAGGTGGGAAAAGACCTTGAAGATCATCTAGTCCAAGTGATGCAAATAAAACAATAACTTAAATAGTCTCTGTTGATTCAACTCGTGGGAGACCCGGGTTCAATTCCGGCCAGGGAGACAGCATTAAGAGTTGGACTTGATGATCCTTGTGGGTCCCTTCCAACTCAGAATATTCTGTGAGTTCTGTGAGTTCTGAACTCAAGATGACGCTAGAAGGGCCCTCGTAATACAGATTCCCTTTATCACCAAGTGGATACTATCTTTTAAGTGAAATTTAAATCCATCTGGGTGTGTTAGACCATAGCAAGATCCTAATATTTCCCTTCACCTTAAACAAATACTTTTTTCTGAGTGTTTTCAGAAAAACTGATGATCTTAGAAGAGAAATTGATGATTTTGCCTTTAAGCATGGAATATGATAATTTGCCTAATGTGTTTTGGTAGTGATTGTGCTGATTTGTAGAACTTATATGTTTAGAAATTTTATTTTTATTTTAGATTTTATATGTGTTCTCACAGAATTTTGGTTCTTTCCAGTAGTTGCAGGGAATATGCAGAGGTCATGCAACCCTCTCTGTCCATGACTGTTGTTTTCTTATATTCAGAGTAATAAAGTAGGAAGGAACATTTGCTGTGTTATCCCACGTCTTTCTCTTTACTAAGGCTCTGCTGAACAATGAAGATAAGAAAGGCAGAGGGTTCATATGTACATCTAACTGCCAGTGAAATAGATTTATTATAGAAAGCTCCTGAGAGACCAATTAATATCACCAGGGTTGTCAAAATAATATGTGTACCATGAAAAGTACAAGCAGCCCATCAATGCACTGTGAAGGTAAGGTCACTGAATACAAGAACACTAGGGGACAGATTTAGTCAGAATGGAGTAAAAATTGAGCACTAATTAAGTGAATTGTAAAACACTCACAAAGGTGAAATACTACCTAGTTTAGAATTGACTGCATTTCCTAAAAGAAGCATTGTTTTTGTTAAAGAAGTACCACACATAAACACTGAAAAGAAGAGGCAGGATTAAATATTATCTCAACAAACCTTGATGTTTTCATATCTGTGAGAGTGGCCATAGTACAGAAATGAAGACGATACATTTGAGCTTGGACAACTCAAGTAAAGATCCATTGTTTTATATTACAAAAGAGGATATTAATCACAGAATCACAGAATCACAGAATATTATGAGTTGGAAGGGACCCACAAGGATCATCTACTCCAACTCACCATCTAACACTCGTACAAGGACTGAGAGCACATCCCAGAGCGGTAAGACA
>WEKX01024758.1:0-12938 GCA_013390025.1 Pitta sordida
CGAGGTTGCTTTCTCCCACCTCATGCTAGGGATGTGCTAGGATGTGCATGCGAATATTCGGGCTCTCAAGAGTCTCCAGAGGTTGGGAGAACACCGTCCACTTCCCGTATATAACCGTGATTATTTCTCAGCCTTTCTACTTCTTCCTTTAGCCCTGTTATCATGGAGAGCAGGTCGTTTACCAACTCACAGCAAGAACAGGTGTTTTGCAGGCTGTCCTCCTGTACGCCTGGGGGGCTCAGGCATTCCCTGCAGCCATGTCCACTGTCACAGAGGTAGTTTGGGTCTGAACCTCCTTTGTGGTTTTAGCCTTGGCTGTCTTAGCCGCCCTTGTGGTTTTGACTGTGGCTGCCATTCGCCTGGTTCTGACCATGCTTGACGGGGGGAGGAAGGAGAGACAGCACCTGCCAAGACCTCGCCTTCTACCCTGACACTTGCCCTGCCTGCGCAAACTGCTGTGCAAACTGCCTTTTAGTTGCTTATTTACATGCCCCCCGCAGTTGCCCAAGCCCCCCGCAGTTTCCCAAGCCCCCCGCAGTAACGACCCTGTTTGCCTTGCTGCTGTTCGCCGTGCTCAGGTTTGCCATGCTCACAGGAGAGGTAATGGTTTAAGTACCCACAGGTGGTGGTTTAAGTACCCACAGGTGGCAAGTCACGGTGTCCCCTGGGGACTCGCATTGGGAGTCCTAGAAGTCCGAAGTAGCCGCTTGTCGGTGAATCAACGCTGTGTCGGCCCGTGCCATCCGAGGCAGGCAAGGAGGCTCTCCCAGCGTGGTGCCCGCTCTGGGTGCTGTGCTGAGGTCGTGCGGCCCTCTGGGTACTCACGTTGGGAGCCCTAGAAATCCGAAGTAGCTGCTTGTCGGTGAATCACCGCTGCGTCAGCCCGCGCCGTCCAAGGCAGGCGAGGGGGCTCTGCCAGCATCTGGGTGCTGATACAACTGTAAGTAATGCAGCTTGCTTTAATCTGCAGAAAAATAGTTAACTATGAACATCCTTTTTTACTTCTATTTCTTTTAAATGTGGATATGACAGAGAACATTTGCAGCTTGACCATTTCAAAGAATACCCAGGGCAGTTATTAAACTGTTGACATATGTGGTGACAGAGACTAAAAATTTTCTTCTGTTAACATCTTCAGGAATCTTTAGTGCATAAGAGCAACATGCACAGGCACTCCTGTGTCTAAAAATTAAAAAATACCAAAAAAAAAAAAAAAAAGGAAGTAGTTATAAATATCACCATATTTGCAGACTATTTCATACTTTTATTCTTTAACACTTAACAATACCCAGGTCCAAGCCTCTTCTAGAAAGACACAGTTATTTAAATTGGACAAAATGCATGATTTTTGCCATATATAATATTATAGGAAAATAAGAAAGAAATGCAATATTTAGGTATTTAGATTTTTCTTTTTTTATAAATTTTAATTGCATTTAATGATAGACAAAAATATCATTTCACCTTAAATATTATTTATTCATTTGAAGTGGCAGTCCCAGACTATAAGAATAATTAAAGTATAAATCCAAATTAGTAAGTATTCATCAGGCTTTTACATATTCTGACAAATTGATTTTGTGCATTATGTTGTGACTGGATCAATTAGTATAAAATAAACAATGGAACAGTCTATTAATGGCTCCGGAAAGAAGATTTTATTTTATTTTATTTTATTTTATTTTATTTTATTTTATTTTCACACAGAATCACAGAATCACAGAATATTATGAGTTGGAAGGGACCCACAAGGATCATCTAGTCCAACTCATCATCTAACACCCGTACATTTTATTTTATTTTATTTTGTTTTGTTTTAAGCCTGCTCCTAATCCTCAAGGAACTTGGACACCAACTTCAGTGGATGGATGATGAGACCCTTAGTGTTTTGAAAATGGCTCTTGTAAAAACTTTTTCAAAGGAATGATCCAGGTTCTAAAGTGGTAATATGGAATAGTTGTGACTAAACAAGCAAGAAAACACCTTCAGGGTTTAAATCGGCTACACCCTTTTGTTTGAAGTGACAAGGCCTATCATTAAGCAGAAAAATTTACCTTCCCTAGCATAATAGAGACATCAGCAATGCATTCTCACATTTTCTTTCCTACTGTTATTACCTTTTCACATATAATTGGTTTCACACATTTCTGAAGAGTCTAAGCTGAAAACCACTTGTTTTCTCAATAACACACCCAATCCTGCATGCATCTGATAAATGCATTCCACATACCAAACTACTGCCATGTTGCTTTACCTCTCTAGAAAATTTTTCCTTCAATATCATGCTTCATAATATAAATTTTCCTTTAAATTGTTTCAGGGTGTACATATACATATGTGTATATATATCTATACTTATATCTATACCTATATATCGTTTCCCTCCTTTAATTTATCACCATTTCTTAATTTTTTTGGAGGCAACAAAAAGGAAAATGGCTGTTAATTGCTGGGAGAATATCTAATTTGCAGTATACACACAATAAGTTGCACAGAGCGCACATTAGTCTTTGGCCTAATTCCTTTCAGAAAACAAGAAACCCCACAGTAAAAGCAGTGAAGAGAGAGAAGTGATAGGAGGAAAATTAATCAAAAAGTCTTTACTTTTTATTTCTAATAATCCATAAAGCATACTGCAAGAATTCAATTTAAAAAAAAAAAGTGTGAGGCAGGGGAGAAATTAGAAAGTAGTTTCAGAAATTAGTCAAAAATTGAAAAACAACATAGGAAACAAAAAATCCTCCGAAGAGAACTAATAGGCCATAAGAGCTCCACATGAGTAAAGATCCTCTGGAAGACCACAGTGGCAGTAAGGAGGACACAATAGCATGAGTCAGCATGGTTATCCAAGTAAGGAGTAAAACTGCTGTGATGACATGTTGATCATGCCCTGAAATCCAAATGGGAATGCCCTGAGAGGATCTAATATTAAACTTTTCCTTTATTTATAGAATATATATAGATGTATAAAATGGTTTAAATTCATAAATAGGGTAGTAACTGATATAGGCAGTAACACGTACATGAAGTATCAGGTGATAAAAATACGTATGTTGTACACAATAACCAAATGGATTTTGGTGTTCCATTAATTCCTAAAAATATGTCTCCATATGCCTATAGAAACTCAGTGCTCTGGGCCGTGGGCACAAGACAATGCTGTTGCACTGAGATTCCCAGACTAAGACAGTCAGACATCTGCCAGCCATGGAACAAAGGTGAAAAGGTGACTCTGACATGAAAAATGCAAGACTCACATTCATTCTCACTCACTCTCAACAGAAACAAGAGTGAACCAGCTGGAAAGACCCCAAGGCAGCAGAATGAAGCAAGAAATGTGACAAAACCAGAAGACATGAGAAAGAAAAGCCAAGGCTGTCAAAGATATGACAGAACCTGCAATTGGACTGAGGAAGCACCACAGAAATTTCAAGTCTTAAAAAAGGATATGACTGATAGCAATGGGAGAGCACAGAAGAAAAAAGAGGAAGGTCCTGGCCAAAGAACATCAAGAGAAAACACAAGTACCCAGATCCCATTGCAGAAACACTTAAGATTTAGTCTACCTCGCTTAACTATATTTTATTTATTGACTTATTTGGTAAATTATCTGTCCGTGTTTAAGTGGCATTTGGACAATGCCCTTAACAATAGGTTTAAAATTTTGATCAGTCCTGAAGTGGTCAAGTAGTTTGACCAGATAGCTATCTGGTAGTCACTTCCACCTGGAAGATTATATTCTACATTAAAATATTAGTCTTTGATACAAAGTCACACTATGGGGGACTAATAACATTGTGTATTACTCTTTTTCCATTTTAGTGTCTGATTACTTAAAATAACTTTTTCTGTCCTTATGAGGGGGATTCCCTAAACACCCCTTCTTTATCACAGAATCACAGAATATTATGAGTTGGAAGGGACCCACAAGGATCATCTAGTCCAACTCACCATCTAACACCCGTAAAGAGACCGAGAGCACATCGCAGAGCATAACACCAACCTAGATCACTCACAGTCTAGCAGGCCACTCCGAGCCGGAAGGGGCCCAACGTCATCCAGCCCTACACCTCCCGGCTAGACCATGTCACTAAGCTCCTCGTCCAGTCTTCTCTTAAACACCTCCAGGGATGGTGACTCCACCACCTCCCTGGGCAGCCCATTCCAATATGCAATTACTCTCTCTGTGAAAAACCGCTTCCTAATGTTAAGATTGAACCTCCCCTGGCGTAGCTTGAGGCCGTGCCCTCTCGTTCTGGTGTCGTCAGCCTGGAAGAAGAGGTCCACACCCATCTGGCTGCAACCTCCCCACAGGTAGTTGTAAACAGCAATGAGGTCCCCTCTGAGCCTCCTCTTTTCCAGACTGAACAGTCCCAGTTCCTGTAGTCGCTCCTCATAGGGCCTACCCTCCAGTCCATTCACCATCCTCGTTATGTTAAATAGTAAATGAATCTAAAGTCAGCTGGAGTGCCGGGCAAGGAGTGGTGGTGCTCTCCTGGTGTGCAACTCCCCCAGCTGCTGCCCTCCTGCAACGTTGGTTAGAAAACTCACAAGAGAAGGTGGAAAGTCACCTCTGTCATGTCCGTTAGCTGCCACTGGATTGTCATCAGCCTGAAGAGACAAGGGTTTTTATCTGCATAATGTCACTAGAAAACCAGGGTACAACCAAGGCTTGAATTTCCTGCCCACAAAACATGTACAGTACAGGATTTTCACTTCCAGGTTGGGATCCCAACATATACAAGTACTTAATGAATAATCATCGCAGAAGTCCAAATTCATAGGAGGTGCTATTATCTCAGCAACAGCATCCTATTCACAGATTCACAGAATATTATGAGTTGGAAGGGACCCNTCCCTGGTCTGACTGACGACGCTGTTCCTGATGCAGGCCAGGATGCCATTGGCCTTCTCAGCCACCTGGGCACACTGCTGGCTCATATTGAGTTTCCTGTCGATCAGTACACCCAAGTCCCTCTTCACTTCACTAATTTCGATCCACTCCTCCCCCAGCCAATAGCGATGCATGGGGTTGTTCTGTCCAAAGTGAAGAACCCGGTACTTAGTCTTGTTAAACCTCATACTGTTGGAGCCTGCCCATCTCTCCAGCCTGTCAAGGTCCCTCTGAAGGGCTCTCCTACCCTCCGGCAGTTCAACATTTGCCCCCAGCTTGGTATCATCTGCAAACTTGCTGATGATGGATTCAATTCCCTCATCCATATCATCAATAAAGATGTTGAACAGTACTGGTCCTAAGACTGACTCCTGTGGGACTCCACTGGTGACTGGCATCCTATTCATGTGGTAACATGATTTCTGATAACCTCAAAGAAATCTCATGGTTTCTGAGAATGCTCATTTGCATAGAGATGTATTCTAAAATTACATGGCGAACAGAGCAAATAAGGGGTTGTCAGATACTTCCAAAATACAGATGAGATCAAAAAGTCCCCAGGCAGTAGCAGATGCTTTTACATATTTGCACTAAAACAAACAAACAAAACGTTTTTTTTTAATGTTGTCCATATAACTGATGAGAGAAAAATATAGCATTGATATGAAGCAAGACTTTAAATTTGTAAAACAAGCACTCCATTCCCACCCATATATCTATCTAAGTCAAAAAAGTAGTCTCTGAGTTATATACACTGGGATGGTGACACTGGGACTCAAAGCCAACTAATAATCCTTGCTTCCCTATCATGATAGGAAAGAGTTCTTATATGACATATACAGCCATATATTAAGGATATGTATCAAGAACTTTAATAAAGCAGAAAACTAAACTAAATGCCATTTTGAAATCAAGAAATTAGTATTTCTTCTCATTTCTATCCAATTACTCAATGTACAGTACTCTTTTTTCCTCTCTAACATCTATTTTCTTTCATTCCTCTTGTTAGCTGCTTAATTTCACTGAAAATAAGGATTTTTCCTGAAAAAAAAGGGGCAGGTAATCATTTACCACTCATTACATTTCTTTTCCCTGGGTCAACCATTTTGTCATTTTCTCTGATATTTTCATCTGAAATGACTTTGTCTGATATTTTTCCTTTACAAGTCATAGTCCAAATCCAATGATCTTTTAGGATATACTACCTCTAATAATGGCATGTATGAGTTCATCACTTCTTCTCTCCCAGCTATATTATCCCATCACAAGAAACACAGTGAATTTTGAACTTGAAAACTTTTCCAGCCTTACAGCAGCTGCTGAGCAGCAGATTTTTCTTTGTCTTTCTTTGTACTGACTCAGAACAGATTTAGCATTAGCTTGACCTGGAGACTGAATTGAATCATTAGGTAAAATTGAATTAGTTTAGAAAACACGGAAAAAAGTGTGGTGATACACAATGTAATGGACTCATCCAAAAGCTCTTCCATATAGCTCTGCAGAGATTTATTTTGCCGCAGATTTTAATTCCGTTTGTTCATTATGAAAGCTTCCACATAAATTCTATTAAGGCCTTTTTTAAACCCCAAAATTTTAGCATTGCCAATGATAGTTTGACATATTTAAGAAAAAAGGTTTATTTTCATTCTTTCTGAAATCCATTGATTTCCAAAAACTATTTTTTACCTCAATTAATATCTATACAAATATACCTTTTCTATAAATATGCATGTACTTTCATAGATTTCTGAAGTAGCGTTTTAAAATATTGCTAAGAAAAAGCAAAAATTACGTTGTCTTTTATATAAGACACCCATTTACCTGTCTGACCTAAAATCAAGTATTTTATTAGTGTTTCACTTGTAGCAGGAAGCATTCTTTGGACATGGTGTGCATGATTAATTTCAGGACAAGAAATACAAGTTAAAACACTATTCACATCTCCTAATGACTTACCATAGTGAAGAATCTTGCCAAGATCTCCCACCTGATGGTAGGCACAGTTCTCTGACTATTCAGTGGTGGGACTTGAGTTGATATTCACTAGAGATTTTTTAGTGGTTTGTTTTGGTTAGAGGGGGTGTTTTCTTGGGGTTTTGGGGTTTTTTTTTGTTATGCTTGCAGTTGTGATTGGGTGAAAACATTTCTTATATGAAGCATGAGTATCATCAACCTAAACTGCCAGTTTTTGAGAAAACACGCACAAAGATAAGAAACTAGACTACCTGTTCCTGCTCATATAGGCACATCATTTTAACTCAAGTCTCTTGAGTTTTGTTACATTATTTTCAACTCTGATTGTCTTCCCCACATCAAAGCCAACTGGCTTTTCTGAGAAGCATAAAGAGTTTTTTCCCTCTGAAGTGGCCTATAGTTAAGTAAAATAAGTGATACTTCTTTTGGCTTGAAAGAGCTCATCAAGTCTCTATGTCCTGGTAATAGTCAGAATAAACTGGGTAATTAATGCATTTTTTAAGCTAGAGAAGTTAACCAGATGGACTCTTAAAGACCTTCCAGACTATTAAAGTTTGAGTCTTGCATCCTGTTTCCCATCTTCTCCTCTCAGCAAATAACAACTTGGCTCTTCGACAAATTTGCTTACCTGAGGCTGGTATTTTTCCAAAATTCTCTGCCAATTTTAATGGCATCCACCTTTTCATATCTATTTACATGTTCTAAATCAAACTAAGACCCAAAAGTGTAATCAAAAAAATGTTTCCTCAGCTGTTTGAAATTACTACTCTGAGACAAAATCAATGTTCTATCAACAACCTCTTTTTCAAAGTATTCATGCAGCCCTTACTTTCTTTCTCTGTGCCCTCTTATTTTCTTAAATCTGTCACCCATTCTCCCTCAAAATCTGAAAATTAACTGAGAAACTATTGCTTAAACACACTGATAATTATATTGTCTAGATTTGGCAGTGGTTACTTACTGCCTTCTCACAGTCAAATCCGACTGAAGTTTGTTCCTTATCAATGCTTGCTGTCTTTCTGAAAACCTCTATTTCCAGCTGTGAAATAAGAGATAGACAATCTTCACCTCTTCTCAGAACTTTCAGATGTGAAAATTAAATATTTCATGTCTGCAGGCTTTCATCTTATTAAGAATTTGTATTTTTTTAGTAACTAATTGTGGAGAGCTGTAATGTCAAGGTAAGTATGGAGGAGAAAGGAAGGGAGTAGCTAAAGTGTGGAAAGAGATCAGTTGAGAACGGCTCTACTACTCAATAATTTTCTGTCTTTCAAGGTAAAATTCAAATCTTCAATACCTAGATTAATAGGAAACACCTCTGACTAGTTTGAAAAACACATTGATCTATTTTTTCCCCAGATCCTTACTCCGCTTCTCATATTGCTTCAGAATTGGTCAAAGACGTCTGCCGGAATCACATGTAAGCATGTTTTTCCCTGTACTGTCCCCACACCAATCTCTCCCAACAAATACATGTCCTCTCACTTCCAGGTGTGAGAAAAATCAACTGTTTTCTGTATGTCCTGCATAAGCAGGCTTCTGTTAAGCTGACGAAGTTGCATATATGCTTTCTACCCCTGGAGAGCTGGTTGGAGACCTAAACTCAGTCAAGCATAAAGATGCCTTTTCATCCACTTTAAGTTTCCGTTTTTGTGGGTTTTTTTGGTTTTTTTTTTTGAGAAAGTCCACATGAGAGTATTTATCTTCAAGAGCTGATTCATTTTAACATGTGAAAATCAGCCTGTTAAGCCAGACAATGATGTATCTGAAGCTACCTGTATGAAAATAATTATTCTAGTACTCAGCTTAGAAATGTAACAAGTTTTGTGAAACTTTATCTTTAAAACTGCCCAAATATTTTTTTGCAGTATTTCCTAGGTGTACAAATGGTTACAGTGTACAGTGTTTCTTAAGTGACAAAATGATATTTGATTCAGGAAAGTGCTTTCATAACCGAAATACATACTTAGTTATGGCCTTGTCCTGTCCCGTCCCTGTATTTATGAAAGAAAGGACCTCACATTTATCTTTACTTATTTTTAGCTACGTTTTTTAGCAAGTACAATTACCTATAAAGCAAACTCCCTGTAAATTTCCATCATCCCTCATTTTAGCTGTTGCTTTAGATATCTATGAAGAATTAACTGTAAGTGCTGCCAGTGACAGAAACCAGTTGGTTGCATGAATAAACTTCAATTTTACTTCCAGGAGTTGAAAATGAGAATAAAACTTTTTCTTTCAAACAAATTATTTTTTTTACTCTGCTAAGATGCAACCTCCAACCGAGTCACTGCTGTGAGTCCTGTGTTATTCAAAAAGTAGTTAATCAGCTTTCAGTAGTGCTAGAAATATGTATTGCAGTCCTGACACTATCAGCAAGTGACAGTGTAATCTGATGATGCAATCCTAACTTTGTTATAGAGTGTTACATCAGAGGACTTGCCTACACAGGTACAGGGGCAAACCAACTGCATTCCCAATTTCATCATCAGATGTTGGCACGTAATGATCCTCCAGCCTCTGTAGCCCCCACGCAACACTAATTTTGCAACATTAATTATGACTGATAAATACATTATGAGATAAATATTTGAATGTAATAGTTAATTGTTGATTTAATTATTTAATCAAGTTTAAAATTAATCTCAAGCAACATTGACTTAAAAAGACTAAGCATGCAAAAAGAATCTTTTATGCAGAAGAAGAAATTTGGAATTGGGACTTGAGTAGGACTTGAGGGGGGAGGGTTGTTATTTTGATAGATACAGAATATCCATATAGCTCTAAAGAAGATAATAAAGATTACAACAGTTCTCACTCTTTCTTCACACCACTTCAAAAATCTGCAAGTAAAAATGAGCGTAAGATATATGCGGTTAGGAATCTGGAATTCAAATAGACCAAAAGAGGTACCAGTACTATACCATTTACATTAATACTTGTGTGGGAGCTACAATATTGGTTTTTTAAACAGGAGAGTCCTTCAGGCAGATATTACAAAGACTTCTGAAATCAGAAGGACAATTAGGCTTAGGGCCAACAGCCTGAAGCACGACTCAGTCAAGGGACATCACATCATAGATCAATATCTATGATCAAAAGAACAAAAGCAGAATTAAGCAGGCTGAATACAGGCAAAGAAGTAATGAGTAGCAATATTTTCTTAGCCTGAGTTTGCAGGGGAAAATTAATTAATAACTATGATACAAGAGTCATATATTGTTACTATTGCTATATTCTTCTGGGAAAGAAAATCCCTTTAAGAATCAATCTAGGATTGTGGTGTTTAATGCCTCTATTAATTGTGAACCTTATTGCTCTAATGCCATATTCAAACTCTACAACTACAGACCCACATGCATAACACGAATAGTCTCAAAGATTTCAACAGGGTAATACATATACCAGATGCAGAACCAATATTCATCTGAAAGAAATAAGTACAGTGTAGCATGAATAAATAATGCCCAATGAAAGGTTGGGTTTGAGGCTACCTTAATCAAAGAATCACAGAAAGGCTTGGGTTGGAAGGGACCTCAAAGATCATCTAGTTCCTGCCATCTAGTTCATCTGATCTACTGGGTTCCATCTGGATGTCATCCAGTAGATCAGATTGCTTGAGGTCACATCCAGCCTGGGCTTGAACATTTCCAGGGATGGGACAACTTATTTTTAAAAAAATAAAGTGGTACCAGGTCATTTGAAAGATGAGTGTGTTCAAGTGTGATCTGATGGAGTGACTTTTTTTACCTCTATCACCTCAGCCACCACCTGTTATGGAAGAGAATCTGCAGAACCTCCTCTCCCTGGGAAACAGCTCTTGCATATAAGGGATCATATGTCAGCCAGACAGCATGTTTCTCTAACCTCAAGTGTAGTCTTGGAGACCACAGGAGCAGTAGGCATTGTGATGCAAAGAGAAGTTCCTTTTTCACCCCATGGAAATGTAACAGCATTCCACATTAAATAAGTGTTGTCATTACCAATCTCCTTTGGTTTTGAACTCACCTTAAGCTGCTATTAGAGAATTATTTCCTTCTTTGACAATTTGCTGACATCTTCCTAGCATGAGTTAAGTCATCACTAAATTCCCTTCTCAGGACTCACTCTAAATCCGATGGGAAAGTAAACATCTTTGCACAATGGGGTTTTTTTGCTTGTGTATTCCTCTAGTTGCTTTTGCAACACAAGCAGCTTTGCGCAGCAGCAAATCCTATTCAAGCAGTTATTGTGATTGCCTGCACTAACATGAGACTCTTATTTAAGAAGATTACAAAATAAAGTAATGATGAAATTGCAGCATTGCTACGTTGTCAATCTTATCAGTGAGGACAGAGAGCTCTCAGAAAGTAACATTACAATTTCAAGTTTCTCCATTTTCATTATCTGACTTCTCTGAACATAACTAAACTAAAGACATCAAAATTTTAAACTTAATTAAATAATTCAGTTGTAGCTTTATATAATGCCTATATCATAGTTTAGAGTTTAGTTTCACACTAGAGATAACAAATGAATAGTAGGGGATTAAAATGCTGTCTATTGTACCAGTAATTTGCTTTATAAGTCGTATGTTGGCACTTAAAATCATTTTGTGAAAGCTGGGCAACATCAGCCTGTGCACTGGGCATTTTTGTATGCTGTCAGGTATTTGGACTAGAAGTGCTCAAAGCTATGAAGGGTCAATTTGTTGAAAAACTCAGTAAGACATACACTACTTTAAAATTACATTAAGACCTCATTTTGAACTTGCAGGACTTTGAGGGGAACCCTCGCGACCCGAGTCCACACCGGGCGGCCATCACCGGGGGGTTTAGATCAGCGCCAGCGAGGAGCCGGCCACAAGGGGCCGTTTTGAACTTGCAGGACTTTGGAGCGGGGGTGCCCAAGGAGATAATACTTCCAACCTGTGGGTACTTAAACCATTAACTCTCCTGGAAGCATGGCGAACCGGAGCACGGCGAACAGGGGCATTAACTGCGGGGGGGTTGGGCAACTGCAGGGGGCTTTCGCAACTGCGGGGGGCTCATAAATAAACAATTAAGAGGCAGTTGGCACGGCAGTTCATGCGGGCAGGGCAAGCAGGCAGGGTAGCAGACGCGGTCTTGGCAGGTGCTGTCTCTCCTTCCCGCCACTATCAGTCATGGCCAGAATCAGATGGATGAAAGTCGGGGCCAAGGCTACAAGGGAGGCTCAGACCTAAACTACCCCTTTGTCAGTGTATGTGGCTGTCCAGAACCCTGCTGCAGGGAATGCCTGAGCCTGATTATTGACAAGGAGGGCAGCCCGCAAAACACCTGTGTCTAGTGTGAGCTAGTAAATGACCTGCTCACCATGATAAGAGAGCTAAAGGAAGAGGTGGAAAGGCTGAGAAATAATCAAGGTAATGCAAGGGAAGTAGAACTGAGAGACGGTGTGCTTCCAACCTTTAGAGACTCTTGGGAGCCAGAACATCCACATGCACCTCACGTTCCTCAACACAAGGTAGGAGAGAGAAACCTCGAGGATGAGGGGGAGTGCGAACAGGTCTCCTCCCGTGGGAGTAAGGCAGCCCTCTCCTATCCACCACCCCCCTTTCACATGCCACCCTACGAATTACCTCTACAGAACAGGTTTGGGGTTCAGGATTTTGGGGATCAGGAGGATGACACGGAAGAATGTGCCCCACTGAGTAAATCTCTAGGATCTACCTCTTCCACTAAGCAAATCAGAACCTCCAGTGTCAAACGGAAAAGGAGGGTAGTGGAAGTCGGAGACTCCTTTCTGAGGGGAACAGTAGGGCCTACCTGTCGACCCGACCCATCTCACAGGGAGGTCTGCTGCCTCCCTGGGGCCTGGGTACGAGATATTGCTGAGAGGTTGCCAAAACTAATTCAACCTTCAGAATATCACCCCCTGCTGGTCGTCCAGGTTGGCAGTGACGAGATCAACGAGGGGATTCAGAGAGATCAGGGAGGGGTTTAAGGAACTTGGTCAACTGATCAGTGGGACAGGAGCACAGGTAGTCTTTTGTTCGGTCCCTATAATGGCAGGATAGGACCCTGAAAGCAACAGGAGGATTCTTGCTCTT
>WEKX01024758.1:31005-52214 GCA_013390025.1 Pitta sordida
CCATTCCAATGTGCAATCACTCTCTCTGTGAAAAAACGCTTCCTAACATTAAGATTAAACCTCCCCTGGCGTAGCTTGAGGCCGTGCCCTCTCGTTCTGGTGTCGTCAGCATGGAAGAAGAGGTCCACACCCATCTGGCTGCAACCTCTCCACAGGTAGTTGTAAACAGCAATGAGGTCACCTCTGAGCCTCCTCTTCTCCAGGCTGAACAATCCCAGTTCCTGTAGTCGCGCCCCCATAGGGCCTGCCCTCCAGTCCCTTCACCATCCTCGTTGCCCTTCTCTGGACCCTCTCGAGCAGCTCAACATCCCTCTTAAACTGGGGAGCCTAGAACTGCACACAGTACTCAAGATGAGGTCTGACCAGCGCCGTGTACAGGGGAAGGACATCCTCCCTGGACCGACTGACCACACTGTTCCTGATGCAGGCCAGGATGCCATTGCGTACAACTACTTTTAAAATTTCAACTAATGGTAGTAGGATTTCTTTCTATGTTTCTTAAAAGTAATTCTATTTGGGACAGAGAAGCATTCAGATCATCAAAACCCAGGATGAAAGATTAACTTGAACTCCTAACTTAGTCTATCACATATAGTTATGAACTTTTATGTATATCTTCTATCTGTGGTGAAACTAGGTCCAAGTCACTGTCCTAAGTCAATAGCTTACCCAGGGAGAGTGGATGACAGGCTTAGTTTCAACAAAAACATGCCAGACTTTCCTTACAGCAATACATTTTTTCACAAGCATGATTCAAACGGCAGAACCCTAAATGTGCTCTAAAATAATTTTAACAATATTAATGCAATCCTAAGGTAACTGGTATCTATCTAACCGGTATATTACACAAGGCCAACCAAGCTTTTTTTCATTCTAATGGATAGCTAGAGGGATTTTCTTTAAAATACTGAAAACTTTAGACAAAGTTAAAAGAAGTTTTCACCTCAATAACATCAGGTAATGACACATCAAGCCTTTATACACCATGAAACATAAAAGTAACTCTTACCAGAGATCAACTTCT
The DNA here is from genome assembly GCA_013390025.1 of Pitta sordida. Classification (NCBI taxonomy): domain Eukaryota; kingdom Metazoa; phylum Chordata; class Aves; order Passeriformes; family Pittidae; genus Pitta; species Pitta sordida. Next base: position 32,030 of record WEKX01024758.1, read on the forward strand.
ATCAGTCACTGGTGTAGAAAATGCTGGCCTAGTGTCTTTGAAAAATGAAACTATCAGCTTATTCATAAGAAACACACAAGAGGGGTAGGAGCAGTACAAAAATCAGATGTCTTCACAATCATTACAACTAATTCTGATCAATTTTGTGTTTACAGATGTGCAGATATTAATCTCAAAAAAAAAAAGTAAATATTGCATTTACAGCTGCTCATGTTAAATATGTCTAACTATAAATTTCTTAAGGAATGGGAGCATTATATATAGATACACCCACTTTCATGCATATAAGCAATGATACATAACGACTAACACCAGCTTCTTTTGTTCTTTGAAGAACTCATTGAATATTTACATATCAGCTTCTTCATTTGCAAATGCATGCTTTTAGAGTTATTGGCATTCAGAGAAGTCTGTTACTCTTTCACGAGCAGCAGTCCTTAAAGAATCTGAGAGCACATGATAGTTATTTGGGAAAAGAGGGGGTAGAAGAGAAGGAAAAGGAGGGTTATGATGGTGCTCTCCCGAAGGATTTCTGCAGTTTAAATATTTTATAATGGGTTTTTCTATGCTAATTTATCTTTTCAGCAATTTTATTTTAATTCAAATCAAATTAAATTCAATAAGATTTCACTAATGTTACCATTTAAATTTTAAATTACATTTATTTTTGATAAGGAGGGCAAGACAGTAAGGAAGGGCACTTAGAAACATCAATATGCAGTTTACTCTCTCTGTAGACTCAGGATCATAACCAGATACATTTTAATGAAAGGAGGGTTATGTTGAGAGATACTCAGGAAGACCCTGGAAATAAACAGTTGTTCATGTGCCTTCTGTCAACATACAAGACAAACCACTGCCAATTCCTCCCTCTTCCCACCACAGACTAATGTTCTTTGGGCAGCTGCCTGGGGAAGAACAAATGAGACACCAGTGTCATCATTTGAAGCATTTGGCAGTAATTCCACATAACTGCACTAGTATTTACTGGTGGCAACAGAGGAAACCAGTAGCTGCTGGCTCTGGTGTTAAAGCAGACCCAGCGTTGCAACGAAAAAAGCCAGTATTGTTAAGAGATGAGATGAATATAAGTAGATGGAGCTGCTCTTGCTCCACCTCCATAAAAGCTGGACCAGGAACAGCAGATCACCTCTGAAAAGTCTCTTGCTGTATGAACTGTAAGTACATTGCGCCATTAAAAAATCCCCTTTTAAAAGTTGCAGTGACCCTTTGATTCTAAAGTTTCACTGCATACAAATGGAAACCTTTCCCACCTTACTCCACCAGCTCTCTTACCCCATCCCTTCCTCTAATGAGGCTTCCTTTTTTTTATCTCTTCTCAGTTCAGTGGCAGTTGACATCATAAATATAGATGCTGAACCCACTAACCTTTCTTGCTGATCATGAAGCCTTTTAAAGGTTTGGCTGCAGCCTGTAGACTTGACCATTAGTGATTTGTGCTATCATCTTTACAGATGTATACAGAATTGCAAGTATCCAAACATCTATACTGGACACATTTTGTTTTGTAGTCAAAAATCATACTGGGGATCTCCTCTGACTCCCATTATACAGATCTTCGATCTGAAGAATTCACAAGCATCTGCAGAAACCACATACAATTTCAGAGCCTGAAACTATTTTTTTCTTTTTAAATTATTGCAGCAATGTCAAAGGCAAACTGGAAGTTCTCTAAAACACAAGGATCCCCTTATGACATACCAAGTAGCTTGACGACAATGCCTCTGACCTCATTTCATGCCTTTTACATTACTTTCAATACCTTAGTGCCAGGCACTTAAGTCATTGACGTACATCCGATCTCTCTCCTGCTCTACTTGATGTTGTAGCATCTCCTCAGCCATGTAGGGTTTTATGGTATGTAATGGAAACACATCTCTTAAGCTGGGCATGAGGCCTTTATGATGAAATCAGCAAGGAAGAGGCAGAGTTCATTGTTTTTACGTTAATGCACATTTCTGCACACTACGTTAGCACATTTCTGCATCGTGTGCTATTGGACTGAATTTCAATGTCAATCCAAGCAACATCACTCCAAAATTAATATGATATCTTAAGAAAGTAGAAAATTATTCAGAGTTTAAGAGGTCTATAGGTCTCATAATGAAACTGGTGAGAAAATTGTGCAGCATCACAACTTGGAAAGCAGCTGCTGTGTTTAAGTTTTACTTTTGCATAGAAAAAGGAGCTAATGCCAGTTGTGAAGTTCTAAGAATTGGCTCCGTAGACAGGAGCAACTGAAGATCATTGCTTTTCAAATATTATGTATGCACAGGAGAAGAGAGAGGATTTTTTTGTAAAAGAATTAGTATACTATAACACATACGCAGTTGGAGAAGGGAATTTTTAGTGATTAGATCAAAGATACTGATCTACATCTTGTTTATGACAGCCTTAAAAAAAATCCGTTCATGCTCCTCTCAGTACAGATACCAATTTAATTAGGGCTACAGTTGGGTTTCCTATAACGCGGACCCGCGGTCTTAATTGGGATCCGCGTAGCCCTACTTCCACATTGAATGGTGGCCGCGCCGCCGCCAACCATGCTGCCCCCGCTGCCGCCGCCTCTGCTGCCACCGCCCTTGCCGCCATCACCCACACCGCCCCCGCTGCCGTGCGCACCACCACCACGGCCCATGCCGCCGCTGCCACCACGGCAGCAGGTTGTGCATGTGCAGTTGCGAAATGGGTCTTCTACATCACTGAAAAATCATGCCGCTAAGATCTGAAGCCACAATATGGGGGGTGTGAAGTGCAAGAGGGCCGACTGTATATTAATCTGATAGTGAGCATTTCAGTGTAATTACTAGAACTCTATATTTCCAGTGTTTCAGTTATATAAAAGATACAACATATCAAATATCTTTAAAGGGGTTAAAGAGTTCTGCAACATAACAGCCTGGGTAGGTTTTATGTCTTTTCTTGCCTCTTAATTTGTAAAAATAATTTAATAGTTTCTCACCATCTTTCCCTATTAACAAAAATCTCTTTTCTGTAATTACAGGTTTATTGTCTCCTTAAAGCATGAAACAACCATAGCTGAATTTGGCACTGCATAATGATTTTCAGCCTTATCATTTCAAACTAAACCCAAATAGACAGTAAATCCAACATTTATGAAATCTGGAATGTGTCAGAGAAATGCATGCCATTAAAAGAGACCGGTATCATTTTATCTTGATATTGCTTAGAAATACCACATGTGAAGCACAATGTTGAGCTCCATCCCTCTGCTGCCAATTCCCTCCGATTGGGATGGGGGAAAAAATGGAAGTAGGAGCATGTTCAAGAATGTGTCTCTGTCACTTTTATCTCTGAATCACAGCTTCTTTCCTTCAGTTCAACTTCCCAAGCTATAGCAGAATAATTCTGTACACTTTGTGCAACACAGAAAAGATCTTCTGTCTCTCATTTGCATGTCTTTTGACCACTTTTTTAAGCTTATAAAGTTCTAACATTATCATAGTTTTGAGCTTCTTTGCAATAAGAAGAAAAAAACTTAATATGGTCTGTGTTGGGAGAGCAAGGATGTAGAAAGAATAGATGCAGCAGCAAAATGTACAATAATTGCCTTAGGGCATTTTCTTTCTGACTTTGCTATGAAAAGACCTCATGCAAATAAAGTGATTAGTTCATGTTACAGATCATTCGTGAAAAAACCAGAACTTCTCCAGAAACAGCTCACTTGAGGAAGGGCTGCTTTTGGAGACACTCACTGTTCATGCATCAGAGTCCTTCACCAGTAGGAAAAAAAAAAAAGAATATGTGCAAGAGCTTCTTGCTAGTTCTCAAAAAAACTGAGCCAACAGATTCCACCGAGGTCCACAAACCTGAGACAAGACACCCAGACACCCACAGCTGCAGCAACAAAAGATGTGTTGCAAGCTGGTAACAACTGTGAGTAAATCCATCTAATACAGGCTGAAATTTCATTCTTGCACAGCTAAGGAAGGTTAAAATCTCCAGTCAATTGTCACTTTTAAGCAAATACAGAAGAAGCTGTGCTTCCTTACAAGATGCATATTTAGGGCAGATGTTGAAATCAAAGCTCATATGGGTAAGAGGTCAATTTTATCTTCAATTTTAAAGCATCTAGCATTTGATTTAATGTACTAGTGATGAGATATGCAACATCACTAACTGTAAAGCAGAAAAGGCTGAAATATTTCTCATTAAATGTCAAATAAATGTCAAACAAATAGAAATTGTTCAAACCACATTTGATCAGCATTTTACTAGCGCAATGGAACTGCATGTTACTTCCAGCGCTAATCACTGTGAGAAAAAAGCACATTCTTTTATGACTGGCTGGTATGTTTATCGATCCCTTTCTACATACCTATGTAGTCATCTCCTGAAATTTAAATTTATATGTTCCTTAAATCAAGTTTTTTGCTGCTTAGATTTTTTCAAAGTAGGAATATATTGCTTTTTAATATAGGAAAGGGCAATGTGCTCTGCCAAGTCTTTTCTAAGATTATCATCGTTACGTTTTCTGGAGAGACTGATCTGCTAAGAGTGTTCTCTGCTGTGGGATAAGTGCAGTGTTCTGAGCCTTAAGAGTATGACTTACATCCAAGGGAAGTGAACACATTACCTCCGCAACACCTATACAGTCAGCCCTCTTGCACTTTTTGTCCCCAATAATGTGGCTTCAAGAAGAGGCATACAAGAACCCTCTGTGAATCCATGAGAAACAACTTTCCACTGCCACCTCCTCACAACAAAATGGCAGAAGCCAACAGACACAATGATATCCTGAGGAAATTCTTACTTAGAACCATTTCCTTTTCAAATATTATTTGTTGTGGGTAGTTAGCAATTTTCTAGACCGGTCTAACGATGTACGAGGTGTTGGGTAAATGAATCCTGCATACTTTGAAGTACACTCCTTTTATTGTAACTAGTACATTGTAATTAAATATTTTAAAGTATATGTTGCAAAATTTAAAAATTCATTTTAATCTTATATATTTATAAGCATAATGAGGGAAAGCTTTTCTGCTCACTGAGAGAGGAATGAAGAAAAAACACTTTTGCCTCTTTCCTTTTAAACTATTTTTCTCTGCTAGAGCAAGTAGTATCATAATAGAAGCATTTAATGGCATATTAACTCAACCACCTAAAACCAGAACCTATATTAATTGCTTTCATTATGCTTAATTGAACATAATAATCTAACCTAACAATTCCTTGTACACTAATTAATAAAACAGCATGTATTCTGGATCAGAAATGTATTAATTTATTTCTTTCAAAGGTAAGATATTTAGGGGATAGATAAAATTCATAACTTCCATCATTACTATATTTGGACAGACTGTTAACTTCTGTAATCACAGTGACTGTTCAGGGCAATGGATCTCTTTGGTGAAATTGAAATTTCATGCAAATTTTGCATATCTAATGTATCAGGCATCTTTTTGTCTCCTTGGTGACATTTGAAGAGAAAGATATGAATCAGCAAGGTCATTTCCATAAAAACCCTCCATGGAGTTACAAAAAGCTCTAAAAACTGTCATCTATATCATAAATAATCTTCTATAATGCTACACGTCTATATAGTAGTGTTCAAGTATACAATGTCATCTCCTTAAGAAGGTGAAGAGTAAAGTATTTATTTGATAGGTCAGAAGCCTGGACAGATCAGATGGACCATTCAAAAAAATGCATATACTGCTTTCCCTTCCAGCAGGAAGCTCATGATTTGATATGATTTGAGTAATCTCTCATCTATTCCTCTGTTAGAATTAGCCAAGCTTAATTTCTCCACCTTGTTCTTGAGAAACCTGATTTAATTGACATTTTACCCATGATTTCCTTTCATGAAGGATACAAATGAACAAAAGCAAGGAACACTTTCATCCTGATGTTGTAGAGTCAGTATTATCATCTGCTGGGGATACCAAAATAAAGGCAACTGACAGCCTGGGAAGTCATCCTAAAAACTGAGCAACAGAACACTCTAAGGCAGAATTATCATCTAGCTCTCTTATTAAAGGTATTATTATGTTTAATAATATTAAAGAAGCAATAGGCCAGAGGGAGAAAGCTCTCACCACTTAGTCATTTCATAGCTATGGAGGCCTGCATCCTAAAGCATGCATTTCATTTCATATTGAATAAATAATTTCAATAATATTAATAAGTAATCTTTGAAGAATGAAAAGGAGGAACCAGGCCTATACTTAATAATCAGGATACTTGTCTGGGAAGGGAGAGCAATATGCATTTGAACCAATTAATCTTTGATGTTGTTCTGCTGTTCATAACAAAATTAAATGAAAGAGCTAGAAAATACCGCAGACTAACTCAGCAAAATAGTTTAGAAGGCAAGGAAAACCAAAACCAAACAAATAAACAATAGCAAACTCCCTTTATGAAGAAATTTGCACCTTGATGTCACAATCTACAGAAGTGTGCTAACCGGTGAGCTACATTTGATGAACCAAGCAGAGAAAAGGGTAGAAAACAGGAGGAGGAGCATATACTTGCATTCTTAATCTCTCAACACATTAAAGAACCAAAACAAAGTGAGAAAAAGCAGATTAGGCATCTATATCCAGATAATAACTCTGCTTTGTTAGTTACAAGGTAAAAGCATATTAGGCACAAGAACTAAAAAAGATGTCTAAATTTTAGCTTTACAAGAGTTTAAAGACCCGTTCCCTCTCTTAGCATTTCTCTCTGGTAGGTTCAGCAAGCAATACCTTGTCTATACAAAATTCACTGACCCAGCGTTTCAATCAGACATATCCAATCCTCCACCTATATCATACCAGAAGTTCAGATGCTTAAGACAGTTCCAGATCTCACACTGGAAACTGACTGTCTACCCTGGTAGCTATTCAATGTGTAATGGAGATAACCTTTCCACAACTACTACTGTTCCTTGAAATTATTCAGCAAACTTTCTGAACTCGATTTGGTGTTAAATGGTTCTTTGAAGGATACTATTTCTGTACACAATAATCAAACGCACTTTTCTTTTTTTCGGTACACTCACTGTATGACATAAGTTCTTTTACCGGAAAGTTAGACAAGCTACACACTTGAAAAGATAAATAAGTCCACATGGTTTCACAAAAATGTAGTAGTACAGAATGGTAGGGTCAGCCATGGCAGTTCAGTGGATGTGTTTCTCAGATCCAAGTTGCAGCCTATTCTGAAGTTTGATCCTGACTTTGCATTCTAGTGTAATTCTTAGTCTGTAATTCTTAGTCTGTAATTAGCAATATTATTCTAGGTCCTTATTAATAACTAGTGCCACAACCTAAATTATCATCATTCCAATAAAATAATCTTTCAATTCCAGTAAAACAAACAGTGTAAAACACATTTCCTAGCTGCAGACAGGTATGTCATGGCATGCAATTTTAAATTTCATAGGCATAAACAGATCAAGTTTCACTATGCAGTCATTAAGTGATTATAGTTTTAAAGAATTAAGCAACTTAAAAAAAAAATCTATAAGTAGTATACATGAATCGCTGGTTCCAGAGCTCCCAGCCTTTACCAGGAAGTAGGTTGCAAGTCACACCCAGCCTGAGGTCTGTTCTGTCTTGCCTCTGCAGCTCAAGCCTTAGGGGAAAACTCTGTTATCTTTTGACACTCATAACTGCACAACATTGCACAATCTGCAGCCTTACGCACCATGAATATTACAAGCGTTTTTCTGCAAGCAATTTCAATGCAATTTTGGTTTTATCAAAAGGCTTCTTAACAAACTTCACCTGATGCACTGAGTAGTGCAACGAGGTTTCTTTATATGGAATTCTCTTTATAAGGGGAATCTGAGACAGAAGAAAAATTCCTGTCCTAGAAAAACTCAAACATCTTTTTGATTTCAACTGTTCCATGTCAATGGGACTTACTTATTTTCAAGCTCTTTTCCTTCAAAAGCAGTTAGAACAGAATCTGTGGAAATCAAAGTTACCTGGTAGATTTGAAGATGGTGTGAGTTGTATTTGCTGTGGAGATGAACAGAACTGGGATACGTTGAAACCAGCATAGCTGGTTCTAAATGTAAACATAAAACACTGTTATTGTATGGACTCTGAAACTAAACAAAAAGTTTCATTTAGTGCTGAGATGCTGAGTGTGGAAAAATACTTTTCCTAGCACTGTTCCTCAGAAGCCCAGAGGAAAATGTTCAAATATAACTCGAATCAAAGTTGATTCGTCCTTCTCTCACCCTCCTCCCCCAACCAACCAACCAAAGTACTCTCAAGGCTGACTTGTCTTATTTAATAGCACTCTCTAAAAGACAATTGCTATTAGAGTTGGGCATCATAATTTTTCTTGAGCACACTCTCAACATGGCAGCCAGTACACATGTGAAACTCATGAATGTGTGTTACATGATACAGAGCTTGCCTTTAGCAGTTCTCCATTTCTCCATTTCCACAAGCAGGAAAATAATTATCAAGCTATTTGAAGCAGGAGCTCAAATGAGTACCTCATTTTGTTCACGGTAAGGAGTTTTTTCATTACACGGGAAAAATACTGTTCTTAAAAGGAGATCAGTTAAAGAAATAATTCCTTGTGGATTCAAAAATGTACTCTGAACCCATAATTAATTTTTATATTCCTGCTTTTCTTCTCGTAGCTGGGGAAGAAGGGTCAGGGCCCACCAAAATCTGCAGTCAGACTGCGGCAGTAACAGCAGCTCCTGCCTAAGAATGGCTTCCTGACCACCCCAGGCTTCCCTGTCAGGAGGAGGAAGGAGAGATCACCTCTGAGGCCAGACACTGAACCCTGGCTCTGCCCCAATACAGGAGGTTTCTGCTCTGCTGCTCTCACCCTGGGCTCCAAAATCCATCACCAGCCCCAAAAGGACAGCATGGGGGTCCTCCCCTACTGCTTGGAATTTCCCCACTTTGGGGGACAGGCACAGGCTTCCTTCTCTGTGCTGATAGCCCTTCAGGGCAGGATGTTAAGCAGGACCTTTTTTTTTCCTCTCTAATTCAAACTCCTTTCATTTCTCCCTGTTAAAATCCCTTTCTTTTGCACATTCATTACACCTTCATGGCTGTCTATCATCTCTCTCCAACTGTGAAACTCTGCTTTTTACATTTGCTTGTTCCTTAATCAGAAATTAGACAACAGCTGTACAGCTTATTGCTGTCCCACTCTGAACCTATTCCAGATATACTATATCCTTTATTAATCAGCAGGAACCACCGTTACATATGGTACTCAAAGAAATGCAGACAAACCAGGGATTAATACATGATGTTCTCTTGTTGTCTGTTCCTTTCCCAACAAAACCAAATACTCTGCTTCCTTTTTTGATTATTACTGGGCTGAGGTTTCCACAGAACTATTTATCATACACTCTAAAACACACCCCTGAGGGATAATGAAGCTTCAACCTCAGCAAAAGAATAAATATGCAGAGCAAGGACAGCAGCAGGGCAGCAGGAGAGAAACCTTAAAGTTATACTTTGAGAGCTATATCTCAGGAAAGTTTACATTAAAAATTCAGAGTTTATTTTTGTTCTCCATGAATGAAAGCAACTTAAACAGCTGTCAGTGAAAAAATAAAAGAACCAATTTAACAAAGATAAATAAGAATACAACACTAGTTCAGGGCAGAATATTTCAGAAGCAAATAAAAGCTAAAAACTCCTGTTCCCACATCTGAAGTGAGTGTTGGTCCTCATTCCTGCAAATGGCACCTGATCCTGAGGAGCTACTGCTGAATCACAGCTGCTGCCAAACAATCCCTGCAACAGCTCTCTTAGGTAAGAAAAACTGACACAATGACTCTAATCCACTCCCTCTGTCCATGCATTGGGCTTGAAGGCAATCCAGCAGGACTCCCAAAGTCTGGATAGTGATACCTACTGAATTGCTACCCTTCAGCTTTAAAGGTCTCCTCTCAGGAGGATTTATGATCTCAGCACACCACCAAGCTAACTCAAATGACAGACCTACCTATTCACAGCTCCCTAGTGGGCAAGAAATATGCGGAAGTCTGGTAGCAGAAGACCATAAAGACAGACCATAAGGACACGTACATATTTTTAAATGAGGACTGTTTTTTAGGAGACTAAGCAACTCTGGACACCAGTCCCTGTTTGCCCTTTGCCTTCGAGCAAATCAGCTAGCATCTTTCCTGGATTAAATTAACTATAAACACAATTATGAGATAAAGAGATCTCTCCTCTTCTTCAGTGGTGGCTTAGCAGTACACATACCAGACCAAGCTACTTGTTATAAGATGCTGAAAACACTCCAGGAGATCTTACGTGGTGATAAAGCACTTGAAAAGGGAAATTGCCAATCTAATTTTTACTGTTTGAAAAATATTACTTCCATTCAAAAAGGCATCATGCAGTCAATGTCAAATAATCAAATAACATCACCAAGAGAAGAGCACATTTGACACTTGTGATGCTTTCTTCTGTGAAAGGCAGATAATCTTCTATCAGTCCTTTTCGGGGGCACTTAGTAACTGGAGTACTTATTTCGAAGAAGTTACATAACTAGTAGTGTTAAGAGACTACACTTCTTGCTCTTTTGGTGGCACATAATGCAAGACTCTTCTCAGATCTGAGCTGAAGAATCCATTCTGGCACAACAACATTCATCTTTACAGTAGATACTGCTGAGTCACAAGGACTATGTATGAAGAGCGACTTCATAAATTCACTGAGCAACAAAGAGAACCAATAAATCTTTTGGGAGAATGCTGCAATTTTTTTGTTAGAAACAAAAGACAGGCTGTGCCTACCACCAAACTACCTGTATCTAGATCTGATGGTTGACAACAGTGAATAAACTCTGTTGTAATATTATCTGTGCAAGAACGGGATTGCTTTGTCCCTTTCTAAAGTTTGGAAACCACTGAAGTTGTTTGATAAACTGGGGTCCAACAATAAAGATCATCCCTTAACTTCTAGGCTTGCCTCAGTAAAAGCCAACTTTTTCTAAATCACTGAAGCACTTTATCAAAATGTAAACTGTGCTAATTAATTCAAGACTTCCTAAATTACCAGCTTATCTTAATTCACTATATAAGATACTTGTCAGGTGTTTAGAAAGAAAAATTGACACCAACAAATTCTGAGGGGATGGAGGGGCAGGCAGCATGGGTGGGAGGGGAGTTCAAAAAGACTTGGAGACTATCTTACCAATGAAGCCTCAGCTGAATATTTCCAGAAAATGGCACGGGTGTATCCAGAACCCAACACAAAAACAATCATGTAAGACATGAGCATTATCTGATGCATTCATTTTTCTTTGAATTTCAAGAGACGATGACATACAAGATTGTCTTCCTTCCATGTCACTGACAGATTTTAGGATGAGCAACACAGGAAGCTAGAATCCCTTACCTGAAAAGAAACCAGCATTATTAAACTGAAGAATCTATAGCAACAAGATACAGTACTATATTTCATGATTATTTAGCCAGGTGGAAATCTATATCAAATTAATGGAAATACAAAGATTTTCTACTTGTTAAGGCAGCACAAACATAAGGCAGTTTCATGTTTTCTGGAGCATGGGGCGATTTAGTTCACACTCTTTGCTATTGCTTTGTCACCGAACCAGTACCAAAACTGGTTATTTCCACTGTGACAATCAAGCACAACTAGTAATTCAGTTCCACATCACACTTGATAAGGTTGACAGCTTCAGAAGGAGAAAAATCTGTAACTGCTTATTTGGCCAGATTGTCCATGAAATGATGTGGGCATTTGCTGCACAGCAGGGGATGTCTTTACTGGACAGGAGCTCAGCAGACAGGAAAGTTGTGTTTTGAAACTGTAGACCTTGAGATTCAATCCTGTTTTCCAGTGCAGGTCATACTGAGACAGACCTCTCTTTGTATCTTGTTCCACACTGTTGGAAATGCTACTGCAGGTCTATTTGCTCACATACATTATTAATAACAGCCTCATGTGTCATCCCCCTTCTAACCTTCCGTCCTGCTATTTGAATTTCATTAGGCTGTAACTAGAGTCAGTTGAAACTTGGGGCTGAAAAGAGACAAGTTGCAACAATTCTCTTACCTCATTATTAAATATTTATACTACAGCATAAAAGATAAAGTTTACAAACTTAATGTTTTTAAATGGGGAAAAAAAACCCCAAAAAAATCTTCTCTGGTGAAGACAAAATTTATCAATTCTCAAATACTATTTTCTTCTTAATAGTAATTTAGAGACCTTGGAAAAATCAGTGCATTCCTTGAGAAGGTTGTAGTTTCAAAGAAACATAATTTTCTCAATGAAAAAGCATTTGAGTCCCCTTCCAACACCAAGAATCCTTTGTAACATAAGGGTTTTCAAAAAATGCAAGGGATGGAGAGTACATGTGATATCCAGCCTAGGTGACCACTCCTTGTTCTATTCATCTCCCAAGCATCCTGAGAGGTGTGAGATCAGAGACACACTATATCATGTGAAGTTGCACAATACACAGCATTTCCATGACATGAATCTTTTTTCATGTTAAATAAAGTTGTGTGTACAGGTTGGACTGCTCCATATCCACAGCCGTACAAGCAATCAAAGTTCACAAAAGAATTTTCCTCTTTCCATACTTTCACCCTTTAAAAGGTCCTTTTTTTGACAGTAGAGAATTCCATAACTGAAGTTTTTCACAAACATTACTGAACATTAGTCAGTCTTAGCTAGTTAGCCTTTCTGTTAATCATGTCTTCTTTATATATGGTTTTAACGATTACTACAGTAATTCTCCTGTAGTTTTCTTAGTGGATGTTTGCTTTCCCTTTTATCATTCCCATTCATGTACTATCTGGTGTACTAGCTGTCCTTGACATTCCCTTATTAGGTTTACAAATAATCATTAATTTGTTTTCTGGTCTGCCTCCTGTTTCAGTGATATATAGGCATGCCATTACCTTTCTAAAGTATATTCATTATTTTTCTTCTTCCCCAAAAGCTCACTACTTTTCACAGAGGGTTCAAGGCAATTTGCATTGTACACATGTAAAGGTGTATGTCCATTGCACCTTCAGTAAAGTGTATGTTATCTATTGTTCAGCTTTCATAATTAATGAACTTTTGATCTGAGGTCTCTTTCACTGTTTGATTGTTCTTTCTCTTGGTCTGCTTGAAAGGCATCGCACTATAGTGAATAGAATAGTAAACTTGGACTTCCTACTCCTCATTTTTCCCAGGCCTTTTTACTGCACCCTCGCCCCCACCCTGCAGTTTTGGTAGCACAGTTTATATAGTACTGTTGTTCTTACTGCTCAAAAAAATAATTTGGACATTCTGGATAATAAACTTGTTGAAAATATGTTTTTTAATTAAAAAGTTAGACTACACCAAATCAGTTCAGAGTTTCACTTACATTTCTGATATTTAGATGTTGTATTTCCAAAAGTAACAAAATTTTAATGGCCAAATGAAGAGACAGCTATGACATGATTGTCATCTTAAGTTGCCAAGAAGGTCTTAAAGTAGCAGCAGAAAAAAAAAAAAAAAAGAAGTAATGAGTTTATAGCCACTCTCAACAGTTTGGAGATTTAAAAAACTCAAAAATCAAAGACATTAATTCATAGCATTAGTTGGATTTGTAGTTATAAAAAAGAACTACAAAGGGACAAAAGTGAATTGTGGGATTGCTGGAGCATACATTTTTCTGAGAGACCAACAATATTATCATGGAGTTACTATTTAAGAGGACCCATGGAAAAACCATGAGAAAGTATTGTAGATGTCAGGCTGTCCAAAAGTGGATGCCACAAAAGGCTGAAAATGCCTCACGAAATAATTTCATTGAAGTTTGTACAGTATTAGAGACCACATTTCACAGAGAGTTATACAAAGATACTAGAAAAACCATCCTGAAGATCAAAAGACAACCACCAGAATTAATAATTTTGGCAGAAACAAAAGTCTGGCATTGCTGTTTAATGCATGATACAGCCCAGGTGATGCTGTGACACAATGTTTTTGATGGTGAAATATTAAACTTGTGACAGCTTGGTTGTGAAAAGTTCTATTCCTTGTTTGTAACACCAATGGTTGCTTCGGAGGAGCCATCTGTTGAAATGGACTTGTTTGGGCCCTGCTTTATGTTTTCTGGACCTTGATCATTAAGAGAACAATACCTATCTGGGAGGATCCTGATTACTTTGTTTTCACAGTATCACAGTATCACAGTATAGAAAAGGCTGGAAAGGACCTTGAAGATCATCTAGTCCAACCTATAATCCAACTAACCTATCCTCTACATCTAGATCATATCACTCAGTACCTCATCTAGCCTCCCCTTGAACACATCCAGGGTTGGTGACTCAACCACCTCTGTGGGCAACCCATTCCACATCCAAATCACTCTTTCAGTAAAAAATCTTTTCCTAATATCTAGCCTAAACTTTCCCTGTTGAAACTTAAGACTATGACCTCTCGTCCTGTCCCCAGAGACCAAGGGGTTGTCTGGCTAGAATGATGTCCCCTTCCTCTGCATCTTGGTCACCAAAATCCAGCTCCCCAAACCTGTTCTCCAAAGGCAGGTGGAATGTTGTTATCTGGAATGGTGGAGGGTGGCAGGAGTTACCCCCTGGATAACAGACCNTCTCTGTAGACTTTTAGTTTGGGCATCTCCTTGCTGCCTCTGTGTAGAGGCATGCAGAAAGAGGATAAATCCTCTGATTTAAACAATAGTGTCTTCATTTCTGCACCTGATCTGAAGTCCACATTTAATTGCTGCAAATGGTGCCCGCCGTGTGAGGAAAGATGACAAACCGACCTGCTGAGGATTGGTTCAGTGGCAAGCTCGTGGAACTTAAGTGCTGCTGTGAGGAAGTAGGAAGCTGGCTTTAATCACCTCTACAGAGTAAGAAAAATGAGCCACGGGGAATACAGTAATACCTCACCCTTTGCGAGGAAAGGGTCTTCTCAGGGTCTCGTGAAACATCCAATTCGTAAACACGTGCAGGTCATTAATACGCATACAGGCCATGCCCATCGCTCCACTCCCAGACACTCAGGAGCGCTAGGGAGCGTTTTCTACTCCTCTCCACGGGCTCTCACAGCACAAAGGCACAAATGGAAGTGTTTCTGAGCCCTCTCTGCCTCGGGAGACTCCCCAGAGAATCCCTGGGCTTGTCTTCAGCCACCCTGTTGCTTTCGCAGCTGCCGCCAGGCTGCTGCCACCGCTCATGCTCCCCCACCGCCTTTGCGGTGGGGAAAGGGTGTCCCAGGCTTCTGGTCAGTGCTCTTGGAGCCTGGGAAACTTTAACTTGTGGGAAAGTCCCACTGCTGCCCCGTCCCAACATACAGCTCTTGCCCCCTGCCACCATGGCCAGCCCAGCCTCGCTTTTGTGGGGCACTTTCCCTGGGGCTACATCATCACCAGGTGCACCAGGCATGCAGTCCCCCAGCACAGGCCGCATTGCCTTCCCTGCCTATAGCCATGGAAATGGTAACGTGCCCGGCAGGGGTCTGTGCCCCACCTGGGCTTAGAGTAACAGGGGACAGCGTGGCTTGTGGTGGTACTGCATTGGGTCTCAGTGGCCACTCAGGGCATACCATGGCGTGAGACTTCCACTGTAGGGACCAGGCATGGAGACATACAGGAGTGGGGCAGGGAGTGGGGCACGGTGCTGCGGGACCATAAACACCACGGAAGCGAGAGGCAACGAGCGCCCTCTCCATAGGGCTGGACCAGTCCCGCTCCACAAGGAGTGCCCGTGCCGCCCCTCGGTGAAGCAGAGGCACTGCGCATGCATCAGCCAGGAAACTCTAAAAATCATTGAGGCAGATTTGCAAATAAAATTTCTTCCAAACCAGCAAGGTCGCAATGGAGGGGTCGCAATGCTGTGAGGTATTACTGTATAGGAAATTCTATGACATGCAAAGAAAAATCAGTTCTTGGACTGATGGAAGGACTTTTGAAAAAGCATGATGTTAATATGAATCCTCATACATTGAGGCAGATTTTGAACTGGGTGTCCCAGGAGGTGCCCAGGGTTAATGCTATAACAATCTTTAATGATGACACAGTCAACCCCTGTAACTCATGGGCCGTTGGATCTGCCCAGATTTGACGATAGCAAACCCATGAGTATTCAAGTAGGTCACGCCTGTAGTCACGCCCCCTTTGTGACTAAGGTCTGGAGGGTGGTCCTGGGAGTGCAACTCCCTCTGTAGCGCCTCACTAAAGCGGAGGAAACCCCTTCTGCTGCTTCCCAGCCATGGAATCCTGGCTCCTTGACAGGAGCTGCATTTCCAAGTACAGAATCCCCGCAGCACAGCCAGAAGCCTTGAAGCCGGCACCCACTGCCCCAGCGGAGCTGAGTGAGTACAGAGGCTCCTATCATTGCCCTTTCCCTGCCATGTCTGTGCTGGGTTTTATTGGGGTTTCTGGTTGCTAGTGTACGTCTCTTGTGTTCAAACAGGGCAGAGGCACCATGCTTCTCCAGAGTAGGGCCCTGGGGGAAACTTGGGGAATGGATTTGATGCTGGATGGGGTGGTGCCATGGGTACCCTGGCACTCTGAGCTACAGCTGCACAGGCTGGGACAGTTGTCACTGTCAAAGGGTCTGCAGTGCACCCAACCAGCACTTGGAAGACGGCTGTGATGCAAGCAAGGTTGTGACACATGCACTGCTGCTATGTGTTTTGTTTGGGTTTTCTTTTTACGGGACTGGACTGCAACAGCCCCGAACAGAGCTTTCAACTTTCTGGCAGGAGTGGTAGGGCAAGTAGGCAGAGCTGAGCTGGGGTGCAGAGCTAGGGCAGACGCAGAGGTTCACTCCCGGTTCTCCACCTAGCAATGGGACACTGAACTATGTTAAGAGATGCAAGGGCTACAGCTGCCTTAAGATGGTTATGCCCCTGACAGTACTGGGGCAAAACTTTAAACCGTAAGAGCAGAAGGGAGGGCAGAAGGTGAAATGGCTTGGCATGGGAGAGGTTTCCCTTTCAGAGCAACACACTGCGATGGGAGAAGACCAGCAGCATGGCGGTATCAAGGCTTTCAGGATGGAAGCCGCGTGTCTACCAATCATGTCACAGGCTTTGTTAAACCCCGACTCAACCCAAGTGGATAAACAGGCAGCAGAGACACCGCAGCCATGGCAGAGATGGAGCAGGCAGCCCGTCCCAGGGATTGTGGCCATGGCTGGACAAGCCAGTAGTGGAATTGGGACCTATCTGGGTGCCTGTGACTACCTGTCTGTCCCTCTCCACAGTGGACAGCTTGTCCTGGGCACATTAAACTTGGGAACCTCTTGCCACCCGGCTCACGCCTAATTTACATATACATTAGCACCGCCACTGGGCATCATCAAGCCACAAAGGGGTTTTGGCTCTTAAAAGCATGGTACTAAGCTAGTTTTCTCACCAGGCAAGGTGGTTTTTTGGAGGCTTTTTTGTTGATTTCCTTCTCTCCCCACTTCCCTCAGCGTGGTTGGGCTTGTGGCAGCGGTCAGTAGGCTGAGAACTGTGAGTGCCCCATCCCTGGTGAATAGCAGCCAGGATCTGCCTCCTGCCAGCGCTGTCCACAGGACCTCGGGCTGGCGGCAGCTGCACAGTGTGAAAGAGCTTGTGATCTGCTCCTGCTGCTGCTCCTCAGAGATGCGCGTGGCGGGAGGAGCCAGTGCAGCACCAGAGGACAGATGCGTCCCGCGCCGGGAGCTCGTCCATGTGCCTTCTGCCTGCTGCCTGCAGCTTTCTCCCCTTCCCTCTCCTACCCTCCCAGTGCATTTCCTCCACTCCACACATCCTAGAAGGGCCCCCCCAGGCCTGTCTGGTATGGACTGTTTCAGTGTTTCTGACATGGCAATAAACATCCACATACAAAAACCTCTCAGCACACGTACATACTTTCCTGCTGCCTGGAAGAAACTTTCTATTTTGTGCAGCAATGGGGGATTCCAGTGCCAGCACTAGGGGTCAGACTCTGTCATCAGGAGCCCGCGCTGCTGGCATCGGGACACACTGGGTTATGTCACCTATGTCACACTGGTGCAGGCAGAGCTGAGGCGCAGTGCCGAGTCAGTGGCCCTGCTCCCGCCCGCCTGAGGATTAAACCTCCTGTCTGCCACCACCCTGGGGTCATAATTGGTGGCAGCAACCATCCCTTGTCATCCCCTGGTTCACAGCAGCACCGTGCTGCCATGTCTGGAAGTGCTCCTGGCATCACTGGCGTCAGATGGTAGTGGTTCCCCTGCAACCTAAACGATGAGAATGAAGGATGTACGGCAAGTCTGGTGGGTGGTGATGGTGGACGGAACCAATTATATATTCATAAGTTCATTATATATTCAAGAGCTGATGGGTTCGATGTACATTCTGCGCATGCACCGAGGTCACACAACGCATGGAAAAATCATCTGCTACTATTTGGATACCACAAAATACGAGTCACAAATAAGTGGAGGATCACTGTATCTGGGATGAAGCAGGAGTAAAACTCTGGGACAGAGTGACTCAGAATGATACGGTTGCAGCAGAACTGTTAACTCCTTGGCAAGTCCTCCTTGAACTGATAGAAACTCAAGAGGTTCAGAGTGAAAGAGGTGGGCTAGCAACATGGAACACCTCTGTCTCTGATCTTGTAATGGTCCCCTGATCGAACCTGTCGCTCCTACGGCACCCTCATTAGAAAGCATGAATGAAGGGGAATCCTTTACAGGTTGGAGGGAAAAAAACCCGGCAGCTCAGCTGTGCTGTTTCTATCCTGTGGTTGCTGGAGACTCACATGGGGACGATCCTTTTGATTCGAGTGCTGTTGATTTTGAGCAAGATCCTGATTTATTTCCCCTTGATCCTAAAGATGGGATACCAGAACTTGCCAGGGCAGGACCCCACCTAAGCATTGACTATGGATCATCTTATGGGACAGGGAGAATTCAGACCTGCTGCAAGGCAGGATCATTGTATTCACCAATATATTTGCTGCTGTTGTATTTTGACATATGGTTTAAAAACTTTAATGGAAGGTGCACTTCTGGCATTGCATTCGGCTAGAAGGAAATGGTCAAAAATTGATACAACTGTTTAAGAGTGTTGATTTTCTGTCCTTCACAAATTCAGGAAGCATTTTGTGCAGATATATATATTTTATATTTTAAGGGATAAATCTCATGTGTAATAATTACGAGTGTTCATGGAACTTTAAGGATTGATCAATTCTGCTAAAAAAAATAAAGGTACCTTTAAGATCATTTTTTGATGTAATTGAAGTGCGGTCAGTGTTTTGTTGGTTTTTTGTTTGTTTGGGGCTTTGTTGGTTTTGTTTGATTGCGCAGTTTAGAGAAGTTTAGAGATGTCTCCAGAATGTTTTAGGGTATTGGAATTTCTAACTTTTACGTGGTACCTTCTGGAGGTAGAATCCCATTCTTTGTGAAACTTTTAAGTGGTAACCTTCTGCTTAAGGTCTCTGATTTTCTTAGCTGAACTTCCATTTATTATTTCAGTTAAGATACAGTAATATCTCTCTGCATTGCAACTTCTCCATTGTGACCTCGCTGATTTGCGAGAAATTTTTCTTGCAGACCTGCCTCAGTAATTCATGAAGCTTCCCCGCTGATGCATGTGCAGTGCCTCTGCTTCACTGAACAGCAGCACCCGCAGGGAGGGCATGCAGTGCCTCCCGCTCCCGTGGCGCTGTGCCCTGGTCACTGCCCCACTCCTCTGTGTCTCCATGCCTGGTCCCTACAGTGGAAGGCTCACACTGTGGTATGTCCTGAGCAGCTGCTGAGACCCAGCGCAGCCCCTCCACAAGCCACACTGTCCCCTGTTACTCTAAGCCCATCCGGGGACTGACTCCCGCTGGGTGCATTACTGTTTCCATGGCTATAGGCAGGGAAGGCGAGATAGTCTGTGCCCGGAGACTGTGCACCCGGCGCACCTGGTGATGACATAGACCCAGGGAAAGTGGGCCTGGTCTTGCTGCGGTGGTGGTGGGGCCAGTGCTGTGTGCTGGGACGGGGCAGCACCAGGACATGCCCACGCCTCTACTGCAGCTGCTGCATCAGAAGGAGGTTTCTGTTCCCCTATGCCCTCCCCCCGCTGCAGCAGGGAGAAGTGCTATTTGGCTAGGTCAATACAGTCAGTGCTCCTGCTCCCAGGACTGGTGGATATTAAAGGGAAAGAAACTCCAACACCAATGCCACCATCCACCATAAGGGCACCAGGTGTCACAGTGTTGCAAAGTTAAGGTTTCCCAG
>WEKX01024758.1:53582-105883 GCA_013390025.1 Pitta sordida
TTACTGTTTCCATGGCTATAGGCAGGGAAGGCGAGATAGTCTGTGCCCGGAGACTGTGCACCCGGCGCACCTGGTGATGACATAGACCCAGGGAAAGTGGGCCTGGTCTTGCTGCGGTGGTGGTGGGGCCAGTGCTGTGTGCTGGGACGGGGCAGCACCAGGACATGCCCACGCCTCTACTGCAGCTGCTGCATCAGAAGGAGGTTTCTGTTCCCCTATGCCCTCCCCCCGCTGCAGCAGGGAGAAGTGCTATTTGGCTAGGTCAATACAGTCAGTGCTCCTGCTCCCAGGACTGGTGGATATTAAAGGGAAAGAAACTCCAACACCAATGCCACCATCCACCATAAGGGCACCAGGTGTCACAGTGTTGCAAAGTTAAGGTTTCCCAGACTTCATGAATGTTGACCAAAGCCCAGGAATACTTGTTCCCTGCCATGGCCCGGAGCTTCCCGCCTGCAGAAGCAGTGCAAGCATGAGTGGTGGCAGCAGCCCAACGGCAGATGTGGAAACAGCGTCTTGGCTGAAGAGAAGCAGAGGGATTCTCTTGGGGGTCTCCCCAGGCAGAGAGGGCTCAGAAATGCTTCCCTTTGGGAGAGCCCGTGGGGAGGAGCAGAAAATGCTGCCTAGCACTCCTGATTGGCTGGGGGTGGAGTGATGGGCATGGCCTGTATGTATATTAATGACCTGCACGTGTTTGCGAATTTGACAGTTTGCGGGACCTTGGGGAGACCCGTTCCTCATGAAGGGTGAGGTATTACTGTATAAACATTGTATTGTACATATGTATAATGTGATACAGTTATACTTCCTCATGGGCAAGGAATGGGTCATGCCAGGGCAGACACTCTTCTGCTCCTCCCCATGAGCTCTCTCAGCACAGGGGAGCAAAGGGAACTGTTTATGAACCCTTTTTGAGAGAGGAGACTCCCCTGAGAATCCCAGGGCTTCTTTTCGGCCATGCTGCCGCTTCTGCAGCCAGGGCCAGGCTGCTGCGACCGCGCATGCTCACAGCCCAAACCCTGTGCCACTGTTCACTCCCTGCCTCCCTGGCCCTGGTGCTCGTGCCCGCGCCATCCTGGCCCTGCACACCGTCCTGGCCCGGCCCCACGTGCTCTCCCGACCCTGCGCGGCTTGTGTGGGCAGCAGCTCTGGCAATGGAGTAAGCATGTCCCGCTGCTGCTGCATCCCAGCACACAGCGCTAGTCCTGCTGTTGCTGCGGCAAGCCCAGCCCAACTTTCTTGGGGCCCTTCCCTTCCACATCTGTAGCCATGGAAATAGTAACGTGCCCGGGGCAGGGTCAGTCCCTGGCTGGGCTTAGAGTAACAGGGGACACTGTGACTCATGGCCCTCCCCATGGGGCTGGGCCAGTCCCACCCCACAGGGAATGCCAGCACCGTCCGTTGGCGGAGCATGCGTCAGCCGGGCAACATTGCAAATGGCTGAAGCCAAGTTGCGAGACATTTTCCTCGCTAATCAGCGAGGTGTCATTGGAGGGGTTGCAATGCAGCGAGGATGTACTGTATATGTATTTGTTTGTAACTCAGCCTTATGGGGTTTTGGCACAATGGGACTTTCGGCAAAGGATTCCCTGGTGATTTGTGAATAGTTTTTGTGGGGTTTTTTTTACCACAAAAGTTTTCTCCTATCTGGGAGGACCATGATCACTGTTTTTGTCTGCAGACTTTTAGTTTGGGCGTTTCCTTGTTGCTTCCTTGCAGAAAGAGTATAAAATCCCTGGTCTAAACAATGAAGTGTCTTCTTTTCTCCACCCCATCTGAAGTCCATGTTTAATTGCCACAATGCTAGCTTATCAGCTTGATGGTGGAAATAAACACATAATTATTCAGGCCATCTGCTATGACACAATATGTATGTTCACAATAGATGCTGTCACTACCCTGGAGATAAAAGTAATACCCACACTAAGAATTTTTTAAAGTTTCGATAATCAAGAAAAACAGAGAGACCAAGAAATCCACTTTAGTACAGTGGTAAGTGTCCCCACCTGGCGTGTGGGAGACCCGGGTTCAATTCCCGCCAGGGAGACAGTGTTAAGAGTTGGACTCGATGATCCTTGTGGGTCCCTTCCAACTCAGAATATTCTGTGATTCTGTGAAGATAGAAGGCAGATAACCCTCTCAGTGATTTTAAAACAGCAGAAGTCAGGTGGCATGTTAAAGAGAAAACAATTAGTGAAAGATTAATATGATTTATACTAGAGAACCAGCATGAATGCAGATCTCTTATGCTCTACCTTAAACAGTAAGAAAAATCAGTTGCCATGTGGATTACATTTTTTCCTCATGCACACTAAGCTATTACTGAAAATGCAATGGCTTTATTATAAAGAAATAATTAGTCTTCATATTCAACAAAAGGAACTACCTGTGCATTTATCTCATCCATGCTGAGCATCTTATTTCTCTTTATACTACTTCTCAAGGAGCCATCCTTTATTTTGCTCTGAACCTTGTGTCAACACCTGCACATGTGCAAATCAAGTGTAAAATACTATCATGTCAGGAGTGATAGTATTTCCTACCCACTCTGAAAAGAATTATGCTGTGTTTAAGGCTGTTGGTCAATCTGGTCCAGAATGTCTTATGGCAGCCTTTTTCTAACACAATTCAATTAAATTAAAGCGTCCATTGAAACTGTAGCATCAAAATTAGGCACTCCAGAGTTGAATGAGATTAAATTTTAGTACCTGTTTCAATTGTTAACACAGTGGGGCTGAAAACAAGAAACAAGTGTTAAAAATGGTTAGTTACAGCAGCTTCTTGGAAGTAATATCTTACAGTGAGAGATTTATTTTCCCCCTTGTATACTGTATTTGTACGAATGAGAGGAACATGCAGTAGCATGTAGAATATTCTCAGCATTTTACTAGGGAATTATATCTGCAATATATTCATCAGCATTTTCCTAATAGGTCTCTGAATTTAGAGATTCATAACTCTACTGAATTGACAGTCTCAACTAGAACTTGGCAAATAAATTCTCTACTCAAAACATCTTTCTCAAGTGAGTATCAAAAAAAAAGCCATTGGATAGAAATGCATATGCATGGCTTATTACAGAAATTACATGACAACTGAAAAGAAACTATACTTATTCTATCAGTTTATACACCAGTGAGAACTCTATAAGCTATAGAATTGGGAAGCTTTTCTTAGGAAGAAATAAAATCTATACAGAAAAAAACCTTCATCCTTCCTGAAAGAGGAAATTATCAGTGTAAGCTGTAAGAGAAGAATGGAATACTTTTTTGAAAGGGAAATGATCACATATCCATTCCTTCAGTTAGCCAGGTCATAACTATCTGTACCTATGCTAATACTGGGAATGTCTGAAATAATAGTAAGATATAATCAAGAATTATGTAGGCCTATTCAAAGAAAACTGGAAAGTGAGGTCCCAGAGTTAGAATCAATCCACCAAAGATTAATGAGCAGAAAAAAAAACCCTCACACATCAAATAATTTTTTCTATATATTTCAATAAAGTGGCTTACAAACCCATTCCACAGTAGTGCCATGTATTAACAGAAGTAAAATCTGGTTTTATGTAGGAATAACATAAAAAGAAAACAGAAGCCAACAAACAAGTTTCAGCTGCTTTAATCCAGTTAAACTTGAGCGTCACAGTACAGTCAGTGCCAAGAAACAAATGACTGAGGTTCCCCACAGCATTTCAATGGAATCAAAATCTATTAACTGCCTGCACATCAATTCTTTTGCAATGACCACTTTAAGTCTGAAGGATAAAGTCACACTTTCAAATTAAGTACATCATCAAGTACCAAATAATTTAAAAGGTCATGAAGAAAGTTATGCTTGAGTAGTGTTGTAACAAATAAGCAAACCAAACAAGCAATAGCTCACCCTCTTCCTGCTTCACTTAGCACCATTCCTCCCTTTCACATGCTGGGGTTTGAAACCTCAGATAATAAAAGCTGTCGTGTTTATTAAGGTCATGAACATACAACACCTGAATGATCTTAATATCCTTGGTATAACTTCTGACACAAACCAGCCACACTTGTCATTTTAAGAGCATCAATACTACATATTTTATAAAACATGTATAACTTTCACAGTGGCAATATTTGCATCCTTTCTAAATGTTGGGGAAAAAGGTGGAATACGAACATCTTCCATATTCATGTACTTGCATCACATCTTACTGAAGATGTCCTCAAACATGACACATAGATCAGAATTCTCAAAGCATAACCTATAGCAGCTTTGAGAACCTAATTCAGACAGGCTTTCATGCATGACTAACATTAATCAACTTATAAATGTTGATGTAGACATTTTGTTTAAGAAAAACACAGTAATTTAATCAGTGTTTTACATTGCATTCTATTTTGTTCATCACTACCCATAATACTACATCATTAAGCATATTTAATCCCACATAAAGAAGTCAGTGAATAGTAAAGCCTTCCTCGGACATCGTTTAACCCAGCAAGCCTCAGGCACCACTGGAAAGAGCCTGCAATTTGAGAATAGGGATAAATCCAAAGATAGTATGAGTTCGGAAATATTTTATGTCTCAATGACTAAACACAACAAGACTGTACTAACAACAAAATCCCTACATTGATACAGTGATCCCCCATTACTCGTGGCCTGCTGGATCTGGCCCTCTTCATGCGAGTCGTGGAATCCGCGAAGATAGCGAACCCACTAAGTAGTCGAGTACGCCACGCCCGTAGCCACACCCCCTCACCTAATAAGGTCTGGAGGGCCATCCTGAGAGTGGGGCTTGTTTCAGATGTCTGGCTGTGTTCCGCTGGGGCGGGGGCTGGTGCGGCGCACCGCGCGAGCAGTGGGTGCTGGTGTGGCGTGTGAGCGAAGAGTCCTGGTGTGGCAAGGCGTGCGAGTGGAGAGTACTGGCACGAGCGGCAGGGCTGTGGGCCAATAAGACTGGGGTTGTAGTAGGTTATGCACACGTGCCAGGTCCCACAACTGACTAGAAAATCAACAGCAAGTTGATCATGCAAATTACGGATCGTGACTATGTGGAGGATCACTGTCATACCAATTATTAATAGCAAGATATACAGTCAGCTCTCCCATATCATGGATCTGTGGTCTTAATTGGGTTCCACAAAGCCCTACTTCTGTGTCGAATGACACCTCATTAATATGCAAATTTGCCCCACAACGTCACACGGCCCCGCTGCTGTTTCAGCACTTTGTTGCTGTGTATCAGTGTTTGTGTCGGCCCTTCCTGGCGTCCGCAGCCACCCCTCATTGGGGAAAATCCTTTTTCAGCTCAGTCAGGCACACAGTTTCATAACTGCACAGCGGTGGCTCCGGGGGAGCAGCCCTGCCACCGCCGCTGTGGTGGCAGGTCGCACATGCACAGTTGCGAAAAGAGGTCTCCTTCATCACTAAAAAATCATGCTGCTAAGATCTGAAGCCACACTATGGGGGACACGAAGTGCAAGAGGGCCGACTGTACTTCATAAGAGGAGAGTGATCTTTTGGAGTACAGTTATACGCCCTCATTTGCAAGGAACGGGTCATGCCAGGGGCCTCGCAAAAAGCAAAACTTGCAAAGAAGCGCAGATCATTAATATATGTACCGGCCACGCCCATTGCTCCACCCCCTTGCACTCCAGAGCCCTGCACACAATTTTCTGCTTCTCCCCTTGGGCTCTCTGAGCACAGGAGAGAAAAGGGAACTATTAATCTGTGGGATTCTCTGGGCTGCTGCGACTGCACGCTCACAGCCCAAACCCCACGCTGCTGCTCCCTCCTCCCAACTCCAGTGCTCGTGCCCAGGCGTCCTGGCCCCATGGCCGCCCCGCACTGGCAGCCCTCATCGGCAGCCCTGGGGGGCCAGAGTGGGGCCAGGACACCGGGATGCCCAGGCACGGGGTAGGGGGGAAGGAGCAGCAGCACGGGGTTTGGGCTGTNACGACTGTGGTAAAAGAATTATTCCAACACAAATAGAGGCTAATTTACATCTCCAGTATGTCTCTAAGTTCCAGTGGAATCGTTATGGTGACATGTAGATGCAAGACAGTGAATGACTCCATTCCAACCTGGAAGTCTCTCCCAATCACTCACTTCTAAAAAGATCAGAGGCATCTTTCAACCTCAGTAGAAGGTGCAAATGGTGCTTACTTCTCTGTTCCTCATAAGTCTATCTAATCTGTCCTTAGTCAAAAATAATGCCATAGGGTGGTCTAAAAACCTATGCAACCCCCACATACTCTTAGTCTGCAGATTGTTATTTAAGATTTCCATGAACCCTGAAGGTTTATCTTTCAAAATATGAAATGAAACCTACACAGCATCCACTCTGTGTAGTAAGAGAATTACTGAAGAATCATTATTTTCTTACTATGTTAACAGTTACAGACCATCATTCTCCTCTAGCAACAGAATCCCATTAAAACAAAACCCTCCATTGTCCAGACACAATACAGGAAAGTGTAATTCTTCACTGAGCAGTGACAGTGGACAAAATGCTTTCCTGTGGAGTCCTGAGTCATTGGCCTGAACTTCTGCCACATTCTTGCATTAGGCATTTGCCTGCTGAGCAGTTATTTGCGGACACAGCAAGAGATAAACATGTTAGCCACAGGAAGAATAGAAACAGGGGAGAGAACCAATAAAACAAACACAAAAAAGTGGGGAAATAGTATGAAAACTTGTTAGTATCAGAAGCAAGAAGTAGAAATAATCCTCACCAAACCACACATAAAACATGAGTGGTTCTGTAACACGCTCTTTCTACAAACTCCTCTGAGAATTCAGAAGTAGTTGCTCACATCTGGTACTTTAGAGTTTATACCTCTGTTTCCACACATTTTTTGACCAGTCAATTTCTGTTTGTTTGTTGCTTTCTTACAACTTCAAGTATGAGGCAATAAAACTCTGACTGAACTGTTCAGATCACCAGCTAAACTGAACAATTTCCTATCAACTGAATTCAATTATTCTGTTTTAATTAACCACAAGAGCTAACCCTTTAAAGACTTTTCTTTCATCTTCCAAACAAGTGAGTATAAACATTAATAAATCCTGAAATGCCAGTTAAAAACTGAAATTTCCCAGATGTTTTATTATTACAATATGTTTAGATGCCTGTTAGAATAATCAGCCTGTCTTCAAGAACTGGCCCCCAACCCAGCCATTTCATTAAGAGTGAAGTCATTGATGCAGTAGACAAAGTGGACCACAATGACAAAGTAAACACTTCCAAAAGTCTGTTGTGATATCAAAGAAGCAGTGTTGTCAGGGTTAAAGGTAAAAGATCACATGGAAGGAAAAGACTGGGGATAAAAATAAATTATTTTAAATTATTTTTTTTTAATTTTCTTTTAAGTTTAACAAGTAAGATACTGCAAAAGCCGACACATTGTTTTGTTAAACTCTTTTTTCTGTTTTTGTCTGCTACAGTAATTTTCTACACACCTTAAGTGCTATCTCAGGTGTAACTGCATGATCTCTGCAGTCATTCCAGAGCTCATCCTCACCAAGCTAGAAGAAGCTGTGGGCATGTTGGCATTTTCTGATGGCCTACAGATTTTACACTTAACTGTATGTACAATTATGTAATGGTCTGTTTTATAGTCCCTTATGGGATTACAATATAGTCCCACAGAAAACCTACTATCAAGAAGATATCTTTTGTTAGTGAAATCCAATTATATGTTCACACCTTCAAACATTTGAACTGCAACTTAAAAGAGAAAAAAGGTGAATTACAAAGTAAAGATAAGAATTAAATAGTTGTGAATGTCTGTAGTACAGTTCAGCAATGACTGTTTTAGTTAAATCATATACATACATTCAAAAAAACTCTCTTCACAGGTTAACATTTTTCTGATCCCACCAACAAGGAATAGCTCGATTCACCACAGCAATATCTACTGTTCATTAAAAAGGAGCTTACAAAATATTCTGGCAGCCACCAACTTAATTGAAACTTGTACAGACAGTGAAAGGTAGAGGGAGGAGATAGACACAATACTGAGGATGTCATTTTATTCACTCTAATGCTGTCAATGTGAGCTATCATTCATAACTCAAAGACTCTTCATGAAGTCAAAAGACAAATATTGAACACCTCCCTCCCTTTGGGGAGATTAACACCATTCACAAAACCATATTCTCAGAAAACAGAAGTATCTTCGAATTCATTCTCCTCTAAAAAAATAAAAATATTGTTATTTGCCATTGATAGAAGCAGGAGAGAACTACAATTTTATTCCTAGGATAAATTCACCTCTACTTACTGGTTACATATATTTATTGAACTAGAGATGAACAAATGCACCTATGGAAAACCATTGAAAAACACAGATTCAAACTCTAAATCCACTGTCAAAATTAGAAGCCTTTCAAATAAACATGTTCTATATTGTGGTATTTGTAGATATCTGCATTCTATCACCATGGCCTGTGTGTCAACCTTAGCTTTCATTAACTCTGCAAAGTAATTCTGAATTGTTATTGAAACAAATCCACCACAATTTAGAGCTTAGCAAGTCTCTTAAACAGCTTTCAAATATGCATAACTAATCTATAATTTTATATTCCGAATCTGTGATCTTGTCATGAAGACATGCAATTGCACTGTAGAAAAATCACGATTCAGATGATCACAAATCCTCAACTCTTCCCACGTCTCTCCCATTATGTGAAGGATAAAAAATTATTTCACCTGCAAAAGTTTCTTAAACTGTTTTTTTTTTCTTTTTTAATTTGTTATTTTTAGTAACTAAGCCTTCCAAGGCATATAATCTGAAAAATGTTCTTTTGAAATTTCAAGTGAGTTTCTAGTCTTCATTGCATGGGAATACACTGGATGTTATTGGCTGTAGATTAAAAAATAATCCAGAAAGTATTAAACTTCCAATTTAAAATTACCAATGCTGTACATTGGTAATTTTTCCCCTCTTTAACAATTCATACAGCAGTTTCATCTCATTACATGCCTAATAAAGAAGGACAAATGCAACACCTTCAAGTAATTCCTGCTCATCTTTTTATTCTTTCAAGAGAATGTGAAAGCACATGTTCCTTCCTTATGTGACATGATGACACACTGGACTTATAAACTGAGAATGTAGATCCTCCTCTTTTTGCCAAGACCAAACTCAAGGCCCCATGTAAAGGAATCTGTTCATCGGACACTTTCTGGTGAGCAAGTAAGGACTGAAAGACTTTAGGCCCAGAGAGCCTTCCAGAGAACACACTCTCTGCTAATTAATTCTGATTATCTTATAACTTGAAAGGATTGAAATATAAGGAGAGTAATTTGAATTTTACTTCTGGAAAAATACATTAGTACAGTGGTGAGTGTCCCCGCCTCTCATATGGGAGAGCGGGGATTCAATTCCTGCCAGGGAGGCAGTGGTACCGTTTAAAAGTTGGACTCGATGATCCTTGTGGGTCCCTTTCAACTCAGAATATTCTGTGATTCGGTGATTAGTTACACATCTAATTTAGGGACATAATTGGTCATCACCGAGCCATGAAAATGAGTTCTGAGAATTAAGACCCATTTCAAAGGACAACTTTACTTGTTGGAAGATGCACTAAACAGTTGCTTGCGCCAGAGGAATTACCAAGCATGCCGTTGCCTTTGAAAGAATGCATGCATAAGTGCAGGTAATCCCCCCTAGGAAGAGGATCATACGTGTTGATGAATCACATATGCAGTACCCAAGTCTTAGTGTCATTCTAGGTCAGACCTTCTTATTAGAAACTGCATCTCTATTCTTTCTACACTTGGTACAAAAAATCCCAAACAATGTAACTGTCCTGGTTTAGGTTTGTTGCTGCTCTGGCAGCGAGGGGGTTAACAACTCAGCTCTTGCCTGGGTCTCAGTCACTGCCGTGGCATTCGAGGTTATAGAGACAGAGACGTCTCTGTGAATAAACATATTTGGGAGAGAAGAAAAAAACTTAGTAGTAAAATGTAGAGTACCAGGTCAGGACGTGTGCAAGAAGCTGAAAACTATGAAGGCCTCACCCCAGGCCTACTAGAGAAGGGGTAGGAATGTTCTTCCAGGCATCCCGCTGCTGCGCGTGAATTGGACGGACCATGGTGTAAAGCTATGGAATAGAGAGAGAGGAATAGTGATGCAGAATCCATCTAAGCCACAACTGAAGATGGAGATCAAGCTGCAAAAAGCTGCAGATGTTTTTGGAGCCCAGAAACACCAGCCTGGAGGTGAGAGCTCGGCAGACATCCTTTGGACAGACGTTTTGTGCATTGTGNCTCCAGGAGAGGTTGTGGTGAATCTCTGGCATCCAGCCAGGATCAAACCACAACAGTAACCTGCTAAAGAGTTGATTAGTAACTTTTTGATCTTTTAAATTTTATATAGTCAGGTCTCCTATACCACGGTACCGCGGTCTTATTTAGGCCCCACATAGCCCACCTTCCACACTGATTGGTAGCTCATTAATATGCTAATTTGCCCCAGAGCCCCGCACATCCCCCTGGCCCCTCTGCGCTGTTTTGGCACTGCGTTGTTGCGTATTGGTGTTTGTATCGGCGCTTCCCCGTGCCTGCAGACACCCCACGCTGGGAAAAAAAACCCTTTTCTACTCGGCCAGGCACACTGGTGCAGGGAACCGCCCGCGCTGCTGTCCCGGAGGCCTGGAGCGGCCCCGAGGGGAGTGGGGGCTGCTGGGATGGCCCAGAGCAGCCCAGGGGTGGTGGGGAGCCAGGGCAACCCAGAGCGGAGGGACAGAGCGAGGTCAGGGCAGCCCAGAGCGGAGGGGCAGAGCGAGGTCAGGGCAGCCCAGAGCGGAGTGGCAGAGCAGGTCTGGTGTTGCTTGGAGCAGAGGGGCAGAGCAGGTTTGGTGTTGCTTGGAACGGAGGGGCAGAGCGAGGCGGGCACGGCTCACCACAGGCAGAGCAGTAGCCCGTGGTCCATGCGCCACGGCGTGGAGGTTGATTTGAATATTCNATATTTTATATATATAAATATAAAATTTAGAAAATTTTAGTTATAGACAGTAGCAAAAAACCAGAACACTATAAAAACTATAACAGGATTAAAAAAAAAAAATCCAAAAACCAAAACCAAACCCCAAAACCCAATATACTTCTATTAACCTTAAGACACTAATTAATGGATGACAAGTAAAATCCACTACAAATATATACTCCCAGTAAGATTAGCTGGATCAGAAAGATAAAACATAATGTGTATAGCAGTAGCTCAGCAATAGAAGTGTGAAGTGTTGGTATTGAGTGTCTTCACCACATGAAACTGAGCACATCAGATAGGCTGCGTATTTGGACAATGAGAAAAAATAAAAGCTGTGAAACCCTATAAGCTAAAATCCACGTTTTATATTTATTGGAAGTTTTATGTGGAATTTCACATAGTAAAGTATCTTCTTCCTTCAAATAAGGCTTCACAATATATTTTCTATATCCAGTTGATGAATAGTCACCTAAGTGCACAGAAAGAACATTATGAACTGCTTACTGCATCATTCAAACTATTTTCGTATGACAGTAAAACATGTGAACGAGCTAGATGCTCAAGTAGTTAAGCCAAACAAGTTTAAATTGTATAAGCTGAACTTCAAAGCACTCATGTCTAGGAAAAAAATGTGCTCAACAAGGTTTAAACACATAAGGTTTTGTGTCTGTGCAGCAGAGTATTTTTAAGTGGCAATTATTTCCAATTCAAAAGCACCTTCATCTACATCTATTTTAGAAAAAGGGAAATGTGTTTTGACTAGTTGTTTTAACCTATCTGTAATCCTAAATAACACATTTTGTTAGTTCTTGCGAGGGCAGCTATTTAGAGGACAGCAAGGAGTTTTCCTTCTGTAATATGTATATGTTTTTAGTTTGTGTACATTCATGGGCTTTTTATGCCCATTTGAAACACTACTAAGTGCTTCAAAAGTATTATAGATTTATGTACAAAACCAAGCCTTAATGCAAGATCATTTCTTCAAAGAGAACTCCGAAAAAAAAAAAAAAAAGGCCATTCACTTAAAAGCAAAAATGGTATTTCATATCTCTAATCCTTCCTGACGGTGTTAATAATAGAGTATGGATTGAGAAAAAGCATGTGTACATTTTGAATATAGTACAGACAAATGTATTTTTCTTAATGATAGATTTTAGTAGCTCCTCATTCCAGCCACATGCGCATTCCACCTACCCATTTAATCCTGTAGTTATTGTTTCCATATTGTTTTCAAGATGCATTTCACTTTGAACAAGCTGAATAATTTCAAAAGCTGGGAGGCAACTATATAGTGTAACTTGCTATGAAGTTTGAAGTTTGTGAGACAATTAGTTCTACATTTGCAGTTATATATGTAAGAGATTACAGAATAAATACTCATTATATTTTTATCATTTGAAGACCTAATATGAAATCAGCAAGCATCTAGTTGGAAAGCAAAAAACATACAATAATTAACATACTACAGTATGCATGCATTAATTTTTACATGGACTATATTTTAGTGGTAATAATGTCTGGCACCAGACTACAAATCAATAGGAGTCACTGTTATGCTGCTGGTTTAAAAAAATAAAAAAGGATAACACTCTTTCGTTTAACTGGCACGATCAGACTTCCACATCTCAATTTTGCTATTGTAATACCTGCCATTATTTTAAATTAGATTTTCATTCCAAACTTCTTTGAAATATGTTTGTACTAATTCTATTCTTCTCATAAGAAACAAGCTGTCAAATTTAGAAAAAAGCAAAACATTAACATCAAATAGAAATGGGACTAACTTTGCTGCATGTAAATATTCATGGGGATTTGTGATTGTTATCACAGTTCAAAGACCACATTATGTTTTGCTTCCCTTCACTGTTTTCTCTTAGAATTGTTAAGCAAGTTTCAGACTAATATGTGAACACAAAGGGAGCAAGAGACTGCATGAGGTTCCTGAAAAGACAATATTAAGAGTATATTAGCAGTGCACTAAAAGTACGTTAAGAATCAAAGAGAAAGTCAATTCTGAAGGTACAATATGTTTAACTTCCAGAAGGCCTCCAGGCTGAAGGGAACATGGTAGGTAGCATCAGGGCCTGTTATGAACTGGTTAAAGAGATAAACCAGTTAAAAGGTTTCTTCTGGGTTCCCATAAGCAAAATTAAGATCAAACGAGACTAGATGTTGCATTTCAAAACGATACAAGGATCTTTATTATTATAAAGCTAAAGCATAAGGAAAGAGGAGGAAAAGACAGAGAAAAGTTGGAAAGAAGGATCTAAGATTACTTAAGCTTAGAAAAAGTTATCAAACCACCAACTTGCTACCTGATAAAAATGTCGTGTGTGTATGGAAGGAATCCATTCTATTATAGGGCTTGCTGTAGTCTGGTGTGAGCTAGATGCTTGCATTTTGGCACATAGCTTCTTGGGTGTTTTAGGCGATAAGAGGTACCCAGGGCATATTACTAANTAGGGCTGGATGACGTTGGGCCCCTTCCGGCTCGGAGGGGCCTGCTAGACTGTGAGGGATCTAGGTTGGTGTTATGCTCTGCGATGTGCTCTCGGTCTCTTTACGGGTGTTAGATGGTGAGTTGGACTAGATGATCCTTGTGGGTCCCTTCCAACTCATAATATTCTGTGATTCTGTGTGATTCTGTGTACGGAAGGAATCCATTCCATTATAGGGCTTGCTGTAGTCTGGTGTGAGCTAGATGCTTGCATTTTGGCACATAGCTTCTTGGGTGCTTTAGGCGATAAGAGGTACCCAGGGCATATTACTAAAACACCTTTTGAGGTCCACAAGAGAGATAACAGTTCTTTGAACAATAAGAAGCAAATTGTGCATTTTCAATTATAATAAGACCTTACAGGGCCCAAATTCCATCTTCACTAGCCGTTTGGGAACTGCACAGGTGTAGACCCATAACCTTCCACAAGGGAGTTTCCAATTCCCCCACAAGATAGAGGGAAAAATTAAGGGTAACTCCAAAAAAAATGTACTAGAGGAAGTGGCAGGCAAGTGATCCAGGATGGAGGCTCTGGGAGCCACAAAAACAAGTGTGTGTGTCTAGACCTGTACAGTCATTTCATGAGCTGCTTTGATAGACTCAAAACAAGTAAATAATACATAATAAAAAGAAACCTCAGTCTATGCAATGTCTAACTTCACAGAACCCCAGGAAAATGACAGAGGGAAAGAAAATATTAGACTAGTGAGAATCGTAAGGCGTATAGAAATCCAGGGACAACTATGGGACATATGAAGGGTACCTTGCTCTACATATGAAATTATTTAACTTAAAACTTCAGGTCAGAACAACCTCCAGAACAGTATAGCAAATATTATGGCATGCTCAAAATTATCCAGGCAGACAAAAGAATACTCAATTAAGATCCACATTACTGATAACACAGCCCATTTTTAAAATGAAGGCCTTAGAAAATTAAAATACTCTTAATTTAAGGAAAAAAAAATCAGTCTATGCAATGTCTCTTTCTCCCTAGCACCCACAGTTCTTTTACTTATAAGGCAGTGCCAGTTCTGCTTCCACTGTCTTTTCCTACTAGTAATATACAGACAAAATGCTGGCATGCGTAACTTAAAATTAATTGTCATTAACACATAAATGAAAGAGATGGATTTATTTTCTACTTCTTATATTGTCGTTAGTATTCCAGTCTTTTTAGAATAGACATAATAAATGGGATTATTATGTTTGTTTACAGTATGAGGAAAAAAAAAAATTAATTAGCACAATAACCTTCAAGTGAAAGTATGCATGCAATGTCTCCAAATTGCTGCTAATACAGAGGGAAAAAATATTATTTATTCTATAATATTTTAGATTAGCCAGCTGGTTCTCTTTACAAACCAAAAAATTAGAGTCTAAAGGCTATTAGGGATGTACAGATCTTGTTTCTGTCTGTAGGTGTTACAAACACCATTCTGGGGGGAGAAAGGACAAGAGCTCCCATGATCTTACCTGGCAATTATTTTCTAAAATTCACTGCCAATTTAAGAAATATCAGCCAATATTTCCATATAGGGTTATGATTTAACTGTTTTACCATATAACAAAAGACTTAAGACCAAAAAGTAGTAGTTTGTTAAATCAGGGACCTAATACTAGGAAATACATACTTCTAATCTGAAATGCTACCTTAGAGTGAAGATTGAAAGCATTCAGCAACTCCCAGCATTTGACTTGCTATTTTTAGCCAGGAAAGTGTGTGATCTAGTGCAGCACCATTTGCTTTTTTTAAATTGATTGTGCTGTCTTTTTGCTGGTAATAAATATACTATCCTAACACCATTTACATAAAAATCTGGAACCAACACAGTGTCAAGCACAAATGCGGAAGAGCAAATCTGTGTTTGAGTGACCTATACATATGATGTGCCCACAAAAACCTACTAACAAAATAAAGCTTTTCAGGGCTGTCAGGTTTCACCAACACAAGGTTAGAAAGGATAAATCAAGATACAGCAGAAAAAGTAGTGCATATATAGTGAGGCAAATAAAACAAAACAGCGCTCTTCAGAAGAGAGGTTAGTTAAAGAGAATCCAGCATTACGCTCACTCTGATCTGCTGGTTTTAGTATTCAAGTGGTTGAGACACTGATGATTTACATTTCAAAGAAGAAAATGAAGCTTGCTGATGATCTTCCACAGAGCGTGGGTGAGACTGCCTAATTCTGCATGACCTGTATCCATGGAAGCAGCAGAAGCACCTTCAGAGCCCACACTTCCCAGCACTGTTCATGAAACTCGAACCCTGTCTCTCTCACACCAAACATCCACACTTACCACTGTAAACCTCAACACAAGTATAAAGGTAAACTGTTAACAAGATTACAAGGTTTTGGTATACCACTTTGTGAAAGTATCAATAAATCTAGGGGAACTAGGCCTAGAAAATATATATGAACAATGGCAGGTTGTTCACTTGCAGATATAAAAAAAAGAAGTGAAGTGCTTCAACTAGCACGTCTTGATTTCACTGATTTTTTTATTTCCAACAGTCTAGTCTCATTGTTGATCTTCGTCCATGTTCTTTTGGATTTGAATATATCTACATAGGCAGATGTCAACATATTCCCTAACACTCTGTAGCACTACATTTCTCAGAGGAAGATTTTGGTGCCTAACTGCCAAATGTGAGTATCTTCACACCTTTTGGAAAAAACCAAAAAACACAAACAAGCAAACAAAAAAACAAAACCAAAACAAACACACCCCACAAAAAAAAACCTCACCCACCCCTCAAACCACAAAAAACCCCACCACAACTAAAAGAAACCAAAAAACCCTCACCTAGAAAACCTCCAACTTCTCCCCTCTCTCCTTCCTCCACCCCCCCCACACACACAAAGCCCCACAACTATGCTTAAGAACAGACAATGTGTACAATGGGCTCATTGTTCTTGTGTAAAGAAAAACAAGTGATATATACAGGAACAGCATTTGGCCATTCTCTTGTTGAACTTCAAACTGGGATCCAGCTGATTGCACAGTTGAGAAAGAAATTTGCTTTTGTTTAGTTTCTTGACAGATTTCTCCCTTGCTCACTCATAAAAAGCAGATTACAAGAAATTTGGTCTGAATGGGGGTTTTAGGAGAATAAGCATGTGTGAGATACTCTCTTTAGAACCATGGTTGTTTCTGTCAGGTATCATTGAATGGTTAGGATTGGAAGGGACCTTAAAGACCGTCTAGTTCCAAACCCCCTGCCATGGGAAGGCACACCTCATACTCCTATATGGGAATAAGGAGGCACTAATTTATTTTCCCTCCTTTAAAGGTATCAGTTTATAACCCACAATTCTTATCTAAGGAACTTTCCCCGCACTCTTAGAAATAATGTAAAAATAGATATGAACAGGTATGTAAACAAAAAGGAGAACCAACCTTTACTTCCTCCTTGGCAACTTAAAATTTTCAAAAGAACATCTTTGAGACTTTTTCTGTTACTGACAGCATAAGACCAGACATTTGCAACTCCACAGTCTTATTAAAGTAAATTGGGCACAACAGTAATACCTGTTTTATACACTGCAATTTTAAGTTCCAGTCCTAAAACAGAGTGCGAGTGGGGTGTCTTATCTTCTCCAATTCAGAAAGTCCCTCAGTCAAAAATAGCCTTAGTGAACTCTGTATCAACTTGATAGATAAGACAAGAGTATTTGCATTCATCCTGCCTCTTTCACCCAACTCACTGCAGCTAACACACCCCCCCACACACACTTGTGTCTATCTGAAGGACTGCTTGAACACAGGATTAAAAAAAAAAAAAAAATTAAAAGTGAACGCCTAAACCTTATGCTTTGATTCTTTGCGAGACTAGCAGAAACAATGTTCACTTCTCCCCCTTCACATCTCTCCTCTTTTCTTTCAGAAGAATATCCTATTTAGTTCCACAGTCTGAAAATGACCTTTCATTTCAACAGCTCTGTGGGCTCCACTACTTGCAGAAATAAACATTTTCTTCTTGGCACAACAGCACCTATTTTAATATTCTCTTCAGACTTTCTCTTCACTGAAATCCTAATAAATGCATTCAGATTTACGATAGAGAGATCCTACCAGACAAATGGCAGCAAGGTTACAAGCTCGAGCTGATGACCTTCTGAAAGCTTGTTTTCCACAGCTGCCTGATGGGGTGAACATTCCAGTGCTGTTATTCATTGAAACAGGAACTCTAAATATTCCCCTTTTCTAAGCAAAGTCTTTTTACCTTGACAACATATCATCACTGGTTCTCTTCTGTACATTTCCTAGGTCAGGAAAGAAAGGTGAACAATTTATCACTCATGAATCCTTGATTTTAAAGCGGGTATAAACTGCAATTCAATTTTTATTGAATACATATTTTGAATATTGTATACACATACATCTGCAGTAGCATTAAGGCACAAAGGCTAAACATATCCGTCAGATCTGATCTGAACTGGGATAGAGATACAGCATTTTTCAACTACAGTACAAAGCATTGGTGACTTGCACTTCACATATCCTGGCATTTCTAATATCTTTCAGCAATTTAACCATTAGAAAGCAAACAGTTTAACAGGAGTTCCAGTTTTATAACTCATTGGAGTTCATCTATTTTGAACACCAAACCTGTGATGATTTGTCTGCTCGCTTTTCAGGAGGAGGAGTTATAGGTTGCACTAAACCCTATAGAGCTATACACAAAGGTGTCCTTCTATGTCCTAATCTCCCTCCTTTGGCACAGAGATTTCACCACTAAAATGTTCTCTGGGTGACAGAGGGGACCACCAGTGTTTTGTCCCACACTGAGAAAGCTGATGCCACCACTTCAGATGAGTATGGGTTTCTTATTTGGGTACTGCTGCAATCCAAACTTAAAAGCTACCTTGTGAAACTTCATGCCTTTCTCTTTTCTGCTAGAAAAACAGAAAGGGTCAGTCCTTACCTTACATTGCAAAAGCGCACTTTCAATTTACCAGGAAAGAGTTAGAAATTCAGCTTGCTTCAGCAGAGTGAATTACAGGGTACAATCCCAAGCAAATTAGTACCATACCAGAACTAGGAAAATAAGGTCACAGTGTCTTTGGCATGTTTTTGAACAGGACACTCATAACTGGTCTAGATTCTTGTGTTAATACCCTCTTTGAAGGCACACTTTTAATTAACTGCAGTAGAAAAAGTGGGTAAGCAAGGTGTGGAGAACAAGCTTCATGTTCCTCTGCCCATTCCAAACTAGAGGATCTTGGGTTTATAGTGTCCTTTTGATGCAGTTCCTTCCAGACTACTGAATGAAGCTTGAGTTGAGTCAGTTGAGTCACTTGCTGAGGTGAACTGCTCCAGACAGGCTTGCCCTGCAGTAGGGCAGGGGATGGTGGCACACAGCGGGTGAGGTGGGGGAACCACAGGGGAGCAGTAAAACCCAGAACTGCTCATCTAGAACAACGAAGGCACTATGGGAGTCTGCATCACTTACACCACCCTGGTCAATGTTTCCACCCAGAGGGAACTGTTGAGGAGAGAGGCAGCACTGCAGACCTCACTGAGACACTCCTCCCAGGCAGGGACAGGAAGCAAACCCACCTGCAAAGCTGGGCCTAGGTGGAGAACCTGCAGGTGGTTGAGTTGCATAAAGCAGTGAAAAGGCAGTGGAACATCAGGGAGGCTGAGAAAGAATTAGGTAGCACAGTATGCACTGTATCTACAGCTGAACAGCCACAAACTCCCACCAGCACATAGAGAAGGGAACAGGGGTCAATAATGCAGAAAAATGGAAGCTTGCAACAGTGAGATACTGAGAGGGCAAGTTTAGATTACATATTAGAAAGAAGTTTGTCAATGAGAATGGCGAGGCATTGACACAGGTTGCCCAGGGAAGCCAAAGATGCCCCTGGACGTGTTGAAGGCCACTTTGGATGGGGCTTGGAGCTAGTCTAGTGGAAGGAGGTGATGTTTAAGGTCCCTTCCAACCCAAACCACACCACAATATGATTCTATGATTACAAAGCATAATCTCCAACCATATAGATGTCCATGGTTTTTTATAGCTATCCAGTAAGTCCATCAGCTATCACCAAGGAGTGCTGCTAAGCATATCCTGCAACACAGGGAACTCTAAAATAACAGAAAAAAAAAAACACTTACCTACTTTATTTTTCTCAAGATTATCCCAGAGATTTTACAATATTGTTCCATGTGCAGGTCGGTATTTGTATATCTTCTTGTAGGTAGGCACATATTTACTGTTATGTTTTCATAAGTAACTTGTACACATTCTAAATGGTACTTTACAATACCCTGTATTCATGTTATTAGCATTTTTCTCAAATAAAGGATTTTCTTTCCTTTTCAACGTTAAAATAATATTTTGTTGTCATTAGACTCAATGATCCTTGTAGATCTCTTCCAGCTTGGCATGTTCTATAACTCTATTATCTTTTAAAGTAAGCAACTGCTTTTTTTGTCAGGATCTACAGTTCAACTTATACCACTATAAAGGTATTTATTCAAAACATTAACGTTTATTGCAGTTTTATTTGTTGATGCTGCTGTACCCATAAAACTACCTTTGTCAGTCTCCAGTGCCCCTACCAATGTATTGTCCTCACTGCAGCAGTTCAAGACAATGCAGTAGCTTTGCTTGCAATTACATTTTGTCTAAAGGAGTCTGTAACTGGGAAGCATGACTAAATTATATTCAGGCAACTCCAACAATGCAGCGAGACTCTAGGGATCACAAATGTCAGAAAGTTCAGTGTCAGTTTCTCAGAGAGTAAAAGAGCAGAAAGATAGTAAAAAAAGGTCCTGCAAAGTAAGCAATAGGGCATGGATGCAGATGTTTGTCAAGCAAACAGGGTTAGGTGAGTTGCAATAAGGTCTGAGCTCTTCCCATACAGAACTTATGTTCTCCAAATCACAGTCACAAAAAGATGCCTACCTTTTTCTATCTACTATTGTCTTTAAAAGGTAGTTTTCTTCCTCTAGAATCAAGAGGATTTAGTTGTTCAAAACAATACAGTTTAAGAGACTTTTCTCCGTACAACCAAGAACATTTTATAAAACAAACCTTTAACTTCAAAAGGAAACTAGAGCTATTTAGCATAGTTCCAAGCAAGCAACTCCTGCCAAGTGACTGTCAGATCAGAACTCATTGCAGTATACTTGATAGAAAAGCTTGTGTAGTAGCAATAAACCAATCCAAGATTGAATACTGGAAGAATTCAAACACTGACAAGAGAATCACACAGTAAATGCTCTCTGTAACAGATTCTTATTCACATATACCTAGACTCTCACATTTATGAAACTCTGTTGTTTCAGGGTGTTGTGGTTTGACCCTAGCTGGATGCCAGAGACTCACCCACAACCTCTCCTGGAGGAAAAAAATGGAAAATAAAACTAGAAAATAAAACTAGTCACAGGCAAAAAAGAAAGACAAACTACCAGTGAAGAATATAAAGGATTTATTTACTAACTAACAAGATCAGAACTGCGAAGGAAGCATCATTTAAAAGGCAATATTTNTCATAGTTTTCAGCTTCTTACACACGTCCTGACCTGGTACTCTACATTTTACTACTAAGTTTTTTTTCTTCTCTCCCAAATACGTTTATTCACAGAGACGTCTCTATCTCTATAACCTTGAATACCATGGCAGCGACTGGGGCCCAGGCAAGAGCTGAGTTGTTAACCCCCTCGCTGCCAGAGCAGCAAAAAACCTAAACCAGGACACAGGGGCTCCTCAAATTCAGATTAAGAGATATCCTTAATAAAAAGAAAATACGTATTTTAAAG
Organism: Pitta sordida; assembly: GCA_013390025.1. Lineage (NCBI taxonomy): Eukaryota > Metazoa > Chordata > Aves > Passeriformes > Pittidae > Pitta > Pitta sordida. The sequence goes on from WEKX01024758.1 coordinate 74,832, forward strand.
GCGTGGGAAAATACAGTAACTAAAGATATGGGAAAAATCCATCACCCTCAAATGATTGGAATAATAGGACTGTAGAAGTGTTAACAGTCATACAATAGAACTACTCTAATCTGCATGATTAGGACATTTTTACAGATCCAAGTAGTCTTTCCATTTATAACTCAAGGATATCTACACCACACTTAATGCCCTTTCTCACTTGGTCCACATGCACCAAAGTTTTGAACTAAAATGCGGGCACTCCATACTGGTATGAAACCAGTTAGGTTACCAGGGTTAGTAATTCTGATGCATAATCTGTTTTGAAGTGCATCTGTATTAGGCAAATGCATTTATATTAATGCAAATGTCTTAGCTGAGACATGCTACCAACTAAAAGGAAGGTATAAACATTTCAATTATTACACCAAGCAAACGCATAAAAGTGAGACATTAAATATAAGAAGATGGGAGCCAGAAGTCAAATTAGCTTAAGGGCTTAACTACACCCCTAGAACAAAGTGGTATTCATTGTTGGATATACAAAGCACATTCTTGACAATTAACGAATAGAATTCTTGTGTCTTTTACAACAGATCTTTAAACCATTCCTGCTCAGCATGTTCAAAATTGTTTCACTGGGGGGTGCAGGGGCTACTGAGCTCAAATAGCAGCTGTTCAATTCAGCTTGTGTTGCATCGTATCAGAATCCCTGGAAGTTCTGTACTGCATGCTAGCATCCTCCTCATCTCTCCCCAAGAAAAAGTAAACCTACCCATAATATCCAAGTGAAAAACTCAGGAAGCAGTTCACATTGCTGTTTAACAAACTTCTGAAGCTACTAGAACAGGTTGCAGGGTTTACCTTTCCCTCCCTGATCTTGCCCAGACATGTTTTAGTAAAGCACACATTCACAAATTCCCATATTCATCACTCTCAAAACACAGTTCTATAGGGAAGGTATGTAGTTTCATATTTAGGTTTCCATATGCCTAGCAAACATTTTCTGAGAGCTGTAAGAGGCACTAAAGTAAGACAGGTGAGCTAAAGTTTATTAAAGCATCTGTGCCTTCCAACATGGAGTTCACAAACTGAATGCAGTATTATTCAGCCAATTTAACAAAATTAGCCAGCCTGTTTTTTCCACTTTCTATCACTTCTTCATCCATAACAAGCTAGCTTGTAGCTAAGGGAAGCCAAGCTCTTTTAAAGCTTTACCCTTTCAAAGCTAGTAGAGTATATCATTTACATTTGGGAGCTATCATGTCAGAAGCACAGTAGTTTCTCAGAGGTCATTCAAAGTGCGGTACACAAATAAAAACTAAGAAAATAGAAAGGAAACTGGGAAGAAAGCAGACTAATTAACAGTTCTAAATTTTAGTTAAACTCTGTTCAACCTTCTGCTTCTCAGATCCAGCTAGACAACTAATAAGCCTCGTAGAATTCTGGCTCTTAATTAACACACAATTATTTCCCCAGAAGGATTAGAAGTTTCACCAAGTGATCAAGAAGTCAGTTTTTACAACTCCAGTTAGAATACTGTCTACATTTAGGAGCAAAGGTTACCTCTCCATATTCTATTGGCAATAGATCATATTTTTTAAATGCAATCACATCTTTAAAGGATGCCTGAATTTTCATTGCACAAGGTTTCCCTCTATGTAAGCATATAACATTCTCAGCCAGTAATTCAGTCACTTGACGTGAAAAGATCACAGCCACCAATACCATAAGCACTACAGCTACGCATTAACTGTTTGAAAGCAGAAGAGTATGTGAGCAAACATCTTTCCAAAGTCTAATCCAACATTTTATAGACCAAGGTCTGAGACTCCGTGCTCTCTAGCATGGAGATGACCACTGGAAGGAAAACGGTAATCAAAGCAAAACCAGTTTCACCAGCAGCTTACACCACTAACTTCCACCACTGTGAATGATGTGCAGTTAACAGCGCCCTTCCCAAGGCAGTCCAGCTTCTCTGCTAGCAATTACAGGATCACAGGTTATTCTGAGTTGGAAGGGACCCCAAGGATCATCTAGTCCAACTCCAAAGCAAACACTCACCGAGGGATCAGGCCCACAAGCGTGGAACCATGGGCACCACGCTCCATTCCATCCAAGCCTCCCACCATCTAGACCACGTCACTGAGCTCTTCATCGAGGCTTCTCTTAAACACCTCCAGGGATAGCAACTCCACCACCTCCCTGGGCAGACCATCCCAATGCGAGATCACTCTGTCTGTGAAAAACCTCTTCCTAACATCCAGTCTAAACCTCCCCTGGCATAGCTTAAGGTCATGTCCTCTTGTTCTGGTGTTGTCAGCCTGAGAGAAGAGATTCACACCCACCTGGCTGCAACCTCCTCTCAGATAGTTGAAAATAGCAATGAGGTCGCCTCTGAGCCCACTCTCCTCCAGGCTGAACAACCCCAGTTCCTTATTCTTTCCTTAACTTCTGGTTAATCACGTAGATCATTTTAAAGCCCTGCCTTATTTTGTGAGAGCAGAATGTCTGAGTTTTATATCACAGTATTGAAGCACTTGCCCTTAACAGGACAATTATCAGCCTTTTAACCATACACAGCTGTCTTCAATCAAAAGCTAGCTATGATATTCTTATGGTCCTACAAATTTCTTCCTCAGGGTAAGAAAGTGAAACCATCTCCTCAAAACACACTAGGCTTTCTTCTGCTCCTACTGGCTGCACCTCTATGTAGCAAACGAATACATATTGTTTCAGCACAGCATTTTGGGAAATCCAATCCAATACATTAGAAAGGCTTAGAAGACTGACAAATCAGACCACCTTTACATTTTAAAACTGTACAAAGCCCACTTATTGGCAGCACTAGATAAATGGCCAGTCCTTGCACCCTGTTATCATTTTAGCTGCACACAAACCTGTCAGTCCTTCATACTACTATCATAAACCAGCTGCAAGTAGAACACAGGGACACAGAGCTGATGGAAGGTCTTCATTGCAGAGACGAATGTCACCAGGCCTGACTGAAATTTCCTCTGCTAGGAAAGGTGGTCTTGAGAAGCTGATGCTGCTCTTCCACCTTTACCCTTCCAGGTCATGGCTTTTTTCTTCATACTCTAGGGGCCTCTCCTGTCCACTGGGTCAGAGACAAAGGCAGTGAAGGCAGCAGCACAGTCACTCCTGCTGGGCTCAGGTACCAGCTTCCTTTATTTGTCATGTTTATTTGCCACTCAATGAACTTGCCACCTGTTCCTGACAGCTGTTGTGTTGAAAAGGGTGGATGCTATGACAGCAGACTCTCCAGGGCAGCTTACATCTTCTTGGTGGGGTTGGCAGTTCCTGGACCTTCCCCACAGTGCTCCACCAGACCTGTCTGCACCCCTTTGCTAAAGGAGATAGAAGAAAGGGCCTCCTCAGCTCTGTGGCCAGGGAGAAGGGCTTCCAATGCCCCAAAGCCTGGCTCAGGCTGATACTTCCTGGTCATGCTGCTGAGGTCAGCCCACTGCTCTACGAGACCTGTCAGAAACCCTCATGTCACAACCACACTTACACTTCCAGTATTTTTCTCAGAGGCTTCAGCTCATCCTGCTCCTCTAATATGCTCTGTGTTGCCATGCTTAGCCCACTCTCCTTCAGCTTCTTGGCATAGGCCTCTCTCAGGAGGTGAACTGGGCAATAGGGATCCTCAAACACATAGGGGCAGGAGGTCTGCAAAGACAGAGGAGACTCTCCTTAAAGCACTGCCACCAATGTCCGGAGCTGCTCCTAAAGCTTCAACCAAGACGTGTGACTTGCACAGGCTTGGCTGAGCTTCAAGGCTCTGGTGCTGACCCCTTGCAGAGAGCTACAGGCACAAAGCTGCACGCTTCAGCTTTGGATACCTCACAGGCAGCTCCTCCTGCAGGGCAGCAGGCAGGCAAAAGATCCTGGACTGGTCCCATGGCCAAGGCACTGCTGCTGTGCTGGGCCAACTTCCCTGCTCCCTGCCAGAAAGTGGGGAAGGGAAATGCCCTTTTTCCAGGGGGCTGTAAGGTGTATGCCATACCCGTCCATGCTCCTGCCTTGTTCGATTGCCAAAATATTTGCGCCACACTTCTGCTTCCACCTCATGGCGCTTGGATGCCATCAGCAGCTGGAGCTCTCTTTCTTCCCTCTCATTGTAGACAGAGTGCATTCCCTGAAGGTCATGCATATGCCACACACCCAGCATTAGTCCTTGATTTTAGGTAGGGTGGGAAGGCTGTGACAGTGGGCAGGTCTTGCTGCCTCTCCTGCCCAAGCCTAGAACCTGGAATATGATACAGGGCTGACAAAATGCTAGGATGTACCATTCCTGAGGGCTGTGGAGCACACTCAGGGAGCTTCAGTGACTGAGATGAATGTGTGGGCTGCTTCAGCTCCTCATGGACCTTCTCCTGGATTACAGGTAGGAATCTAAAAGGGAAGGCCATCAATCTTAGTCTGTGGGAGCCCAGCCTGAGCATGTACCTCTGGGATGGGCTCACAGCCTCCCCATGACACGACCTGGCAGTTCAACAGGAAAACCACACGTCCAGCAGGATAAGGCCTCTGGGGCTGTTGGGCCTCAGTACATGCACGCCAACCAAAGGAAACGTCTCTCCCCCACTACCACAAATGCACAAATGCCCACACACCCTCAGCCACACCACTCGCATAAAAGGCTCACTTTTCTGGGTCAGCTTCCTTGTCTTTGGGCTGATAAGCTTCCATCGACTGCTGACTGGCCTGAGAAACCCTCCGCCGAGCCAGAAACACCGGATCCACCACACTTACTGCAAGCAGGAGACGTGAGAAGACCACACGGCATCTTTGAGATCATGTGGGCCAGCATGAGTGGCAGATCTGCTCAGTCGTGCCACAAAATCCTGGCCACCTCTAGGAGACACAGTTCCAGACAGGCCCATGTCCCTCATCCACACTGGATCTGCTCCAGAGCTGTATTCCCATGAGCCACCCACCTTCCCAGGGCATGGTTTTACTCGTCTATATCTCACAACTCCGCCATCACAACCGATCCCCCAGTGGGAAGAACCAGGAGGTCCTGGGGAATCCAAGGGGCTTCCTGGAGGGATTGCATTGCAGGGGCTGCCCACAGCTCAGAATGAGTCCAACCCACAGTGACCTCAGACTTCCTGCCCTCCCAAGGGCAAGAGCACCCTCAGTCCCCTGCCAGCACTCAGCTGGGAGATTACCTCTGCGGGAACCCCCGCCCCAAGGCACTGACTCTCTTCTGGGTTTCAGGGAAATCAGAGCGGCTGATGGCTGATGCGGGGTCTCCACTACAAGACTGGAAACAAAGAGGCACACACTGAGTAAAGCTGGGGGCATCAGGCTCCCTTGGGAACTGACACTTAGAAGCTGCTGGCACCCATCTGTGGGAGCCACTGCAAAGTTATTGAAGGACATGGCATTTGCACTCTCCCTTCTGCCCCCACAGATCCTCCCGACCCTGTTAAAGCAGAATGGACACTTTGTTTGCAATCTCCAAGCCTGGAAAGACTGAGCAGTTGGTGGAGCAAGAAGCTCTACTGGGAAAGAGCTGATCTTGCCCAAGGCCCTCCAGAGGGACCTTGACAGACTGGAGAGATGGGCAGGCTCCAACAGTATGAGGTTTAACAAAACTAAGTGCCGGGTTCTTCACTTCGGCCATAACAACCCCATGCACCGCTACCGGCTGGGGGAGGAGTGGCTCGAGACTGGTGAAGTGGAGAGAGACTTAGGTGTACTGATTGATAGGAAACTCAATATGAGCCAGCAGTGTGCCCAGGTGGCTAAGAAGGCCAATGGCATCCTAGCCTGCATCAGGAACAGTGTGGTCAGTCGGTCCAGGGAGGTTGTCCTCCCCCTGTACACAGCGCTGGTCAGACCCCATCTTGAGTACTGCGTGCAGTTCTGGGCTCCCCAGTTTAAAAGGGATGTTGAGCTGCTTGAGAGGGTGCAGAGAAGGGCAACGAGGATGGTGAAGGGACTGGAGGGTAGGCCCTACGAGGAGCGACTACAGGAACTGGGACTGTTCAGTCTGGAGAAGAGGAGGCTCAGAGGGGACCTCATTGCTGTTTACAGCTACCTGCGGGGAGGTTGCAGCCAGATGGGTGTAGACCTCTTCTTCCAGGCTGACGACACCAGAACGAGAGGGCACAGCCTCAAGCTACGCCAGGGGAGGTTTAATCTTAACGTTAGGAAGCGGTTTTTCACGGAGAGAGTAATTGCATATTGGAATGGGCTGCCCAGGGAGGTGGTGGAGTCGCCATCCCTGGAAGTGTTTAAGAGAAGACTGGACGAGGAGCTTAGTGACATGGTCTAGCTGGGGGGTGTAGGGCTGGATGACCCTGGGCCCCTTCCGGCTCGGAGTGGCCTGCTAGACTGTGAGGCATCTAGGTTGGTATTACGCTCTAGGATGTGCTCTTGGTCACTGTACGGGTATTAGATGGTGAGTTGGACTAGATGATCCTTGTGGGTCCCTTCCAACTCATAATTTTCTGTGATTCTGTGATTCTGTGAAATTTGGCTGGAAAGATAATTTGGCAAGAAGGAGACCCCACAGCAGTGGCTGGGCAGCAGCTCAATAAGCATGGGGCTGCAGAAGCTGCAGAAACCATCCTGCTTACCTTGGCAGCGTGATGACCTCATCTTGACTGACCCGACTAAAATCATTTTGTCCTGGAAAGGCCACAATCCTCATCATGTTAGCATCCTGGGAGGGGACAGCAACATGTCAGCAGATCCCCAGAATACATGCTGGTTGTTCCAAGGGCACCAGACCACCTCACTGCTCAAAGACACAAAGGCTGCTTCTCAGAATGCCTCACACCAGTTTCTCCCTTGAGTTATTAGCCCCTGCAACATAGGGGCCAAGGCACTACCTAGACGTGGACTATCTCATTGGGAGCATGCCTAGGCTGAGTGGTGAGGCAAATACAGGAGCTGAGAGAAGGCAGGTGGAGAGCTTTGGCAGCATTGCCACAGAGTCAAGAAGAGGGATCCCACAGAAGTAAAAAGTTCACCTCAAGAAGAGCTTTCAGCATGTTCCCTGTGATATCTGGTGCCAGCAGACAGCCATCAAAGAAGGTCATGCTGACCATTTTTCTTCGCACAGCAAGGATACCAATGCCCTTGAAGGAGAATTCCACCTCCTTGTTGTCTCGGAGGGCCCCAGCAAAGCAAAGCAGGGTCTCCTGTATACACTGCTCCACGATTTCTCGGCGGAAGTGGGTGTCTGAAGCAATCTCCTCAAAGTCCAGCTGAACAACAGGTGTCTCATCTGGGAAACAGGCACAAAGCAACAGAGTGTCTCCCACCACAGTTCAGCCAACTTTGAGACCAGGAGCCATCAGCATCCAGCCCTCAGGCAACACTCTGCTAGACAGTGCTCCCTTTCACCTTCAGCCACCTCTCCAGAATGGACCTGGTGGACAGGAGAGGCCAAGCAAAGATTTGCCTCCTGCTGTGAGCAAGCAGCTGGGGCATAGGGGTAGCTGGGCAGATGAGGTTGGCTCCCCAGGGAGTGGCAGGGTGCTGGAGTACCATATGCTTGCCTATGCTCAGCATTCTCCAGGTTGGAAGTACCTTGCCTTGGTCATGACGGGTTGCAGCATGGCCTTGGCATGCCTTGCCAAGGCATGGCCTTGCAACAAGCCAAATGCAAGGGCTGTGTAGGAAAGGCATCCTATCTTCTTACCAGGAATTTTGATCTCGTCACATTCAAGGTTGTAAAACGTCCTCAGCGGCTTGCTCAGAATGAACACTGGTCTCTCAACAGGCAAAACCTTGCCGTCTTCCACACTGGCATGCACTGTGACAAGTGCAAATGTCCCAACTCCAATCTCCACTGCCTGAAAACAAGAGCAAGTGGAGGGAGCACTGGCAGGGCTGCCCAAAGGCCAGGAGCCTGCCAGATGACTCACATGACCTTGGGGATGGCACTTTGGGCCCTTCTCCGCAGGACTAGAGGCACAGTGTGAGGCATGTGCAGGAGGCAAGACTCACCCTCTTCTGCAAGAGCTGTCTGTGGATGTAGCGTGATGCTCCAGACCAGACTTTCCAGATTTCTGAAAAGCAAAGGAAAAGCCATGCCATGCTCTGATTCAGCAACAGCCATCATCCCCTCTGCCCCTACCCACACAGGTGACCATGGAGTTCCCTTAAGGCCCCCTTGCCCTGAATAAGCACTCTCCCTGCTGGGGCTACTCAGCTATGTTTTTGAATGCCCCCAAGTTCAAAGCAGTCTATCCTGTGTCCAAGATAGGCCTGGGGAGAAAAGGCAGGCAGTAGTTTTGGGAAGGTGGTTTCCACTCCTAGACACTGCCAGGACCTAGAGGCCTGACCTACTGTGGAATTCCAGAAGGTGCTAATATATATGTCTCATACCTATAGCCAGATGGCTGTGGAGCAAACCAGTGATTGTTGGTAATAACAGACAGTAATTGCTGGTAATAGGCAAGAATTTTTGGTATTACAGTTATACCCCATCATTTGCGAGGAACAGGTCACGCCACAGGCCTCGCGAAACATCAAACTCGCAAAGACGCGCAGGTAATTAATGTGCATGAAGGCCTCCTTTCTTTCCCTCTCTTCATCTTACTCATTTAACCAAAACTAACTGCTATGTGCTTCTATGTACACAGGGACTAACAGAGATTTCCAGGCCAAGTGTAATTTACTAATAGAACTTTGTGAGTTACTGTAGGCCCTCTGACTTTTGTTCTTCCTTTCTACCATGAGGATGTACAAATCTTGGGTGCTCCCTTCCTCTTAAGAGTGGGACATCATAGCTACCAAATCCACCTCCAAGCCTCAAGACACCAAAAGGCAGGGCTCTCCTTGCAGCAGACTGTGCCCTCCAAAAAAGTCACATCTACAACCCCATCCTCGAGGTTTCCACAGATCCTCTCCACATAATCATGGCCCTGACAGTGCTCCTAGAAGGGACCCCCCCCAAAGCCTTACCACTGGTGTTGAGCTCTTTGAGGGCTGGGAGTTCCTCTGGCTCTACAGAATTATAGCGCATATACTTCTGCATCTTTGCCCCCTTGCACTGCAGCAGCTGAGGAAGAGTTGCTTGTCTTGTTACAAAACCCCTCTGCTCCTTTCCTTCTCCTTGATGCTTCTTCCCAAGAGGAATCTCCAACACTCTCCCTTAAAGTCTCGCCTTGTCTCCTAGGAGCAGAGCAGTTTCTGCAATACAGAGCAGAAAAGGTGCTTGTCCCTCTACCAAACCCTTCTGCTCCTCTCCTCCCCTTCAACACTTCTCCAAGAGGCGCCTCTAATGCTCTTCCAGTCTTCCTTCACCTCCTGGCAGCAGGGCAACTCCTGCACAGCAGAGCACTGATGGCAACAGTTCTGGTGCTGCCCAGGCCTCTACAGATGCTGTTATTCAGGAATGGACTGTGGGGGAGGAGGAGCTGTCACTAGGATGTGAGAGTCCCACTATGGCATCATAGGGACAAACGGGCTGCACAGCCCCACCTAGCTTTTGCTCCAGCAGGAGCAGAGCAGCCCTACTGGGCACCTCAGACAGTTGCACTGACGCTCCTGCCTGCACAGCTCAAATCATCCTCCCTAGCTGGGCACACAGAAGCTCCTGGAACCTGGAGTGCAACATGCATTAGTGCTGACAGGGCTTTGCACGCTCAGAATAGGGCTAGAGAGGGGCATCCCGAGTAACAAGGGAAAGCAACCCCATGTTTTGGCTCACAGGACAACACTCAGTCCAACTCTTGTCTCGTCGGGCTGCTTGAGAAAGACCTCTTTCAGTACACCAGGATCCACAAAGAAGGACCAGAACTGCACAAGCTGCAAAGACACCATGTGCCTTGCAAGTGCATTCTCAAATGCACAATCACTCTTCTGGAATAATTCCTTAGGTATGATTAGGCTTCCCAAACCTTCCATCCAGCTTGCAGAGGTTTGTTGCACCTGGCTACATGCACCCAAATAAATCAGCCCAGTAGGTGCAGGGTGGTTTAACAAGACACCTTCACTGAAACAGGAATTACGTTTGTCTGTCAGCTTGACATTGTCTCCATTAGGTATCTCTACGCTGTTATATATACAACGAACAGCTGAAATCCTGGTGTGCCATCACAGCATTTTTTACTTAGCCATAAGACAGGTCCCATCAGGTCCCATCAACATTTCTCCTGGTGCTGCTTCCCATCCAAAAGCAGAGTGCCCGTCTCCTACATGGCTTAGGTGCCTGCCCACCCACTAATGGTACTGCAGCACTGGCCAGCTGCAAAAGTAAATGAAAACCCCATGTACAGGCATGTGTAACTCAGCTCTAAGTGTGGTGTACCATGTATGAAGGAGCAGGGACATGGTAGCTGCTGTAGTCAGGTAGAATATAAATGCCTGCCATGAGGTGAAGACTGCTCCAGATTATTTTTTTTTTCAATACAGACAAACTAAGGTCAATTTCTGTGTTTTTTTTACTTTAAAAAAATGACCAGTTCTTTTATTTAATTATATACGACTTTAAAATATCATTCATGAAAACTTACTAAGTTTCCATAATAACATGTGGGTGCTTCGCATTAACATTTCTTAGATTTTCCATAAATGTATGATTTATGACCTTATTCTACAACCACCCATCGAAGAGATTTTGAATCCACTAAGACAATCTCCGTGAGTAAATGTTACTCATGTACATTAGTGGTTTCCAAGTCAGGCAATTAACTTACAAATGTTTGCAGGCTCTTTCTCCATCTTTCTCATAACATAGTCAGGCACAGTAATAATATCCAGCACCAAGTCTAATAAAATTTCCATTACCTTCTGGGGTTAATAATGAACACAGCGGGGACAAAATCAGTATCACTATATTAACTATCATTAAATAAGGTATCTAAGCATCAGCATCATAGCGAGTGAAAAGCTTATTGTATATATAAAATTTGTATTTGTCTACTTGTCTCATTCAAATTCTAAATTTAACATTAAGCCTTGAATTTTAAAATTAGTACTGTGCAAACACATTGTGCACAGGCAATTAAACTGAACTCGACTATTTTGCATAATTGCAGGAAGTGTAAAAAACAGAACTAAACTTAATTTCAGCCAGTTCCAAGCAGGTATTTTAATTTATTTTTTTTTATTAATGACAAAAATTGTCCGAATATATTGATTTTAAGTATGGAATTCTCTAAAGAATTTGATCCTGCGTATAAAAGTTTCAACTTAAAACCCGAACCCATTCTGCCTTATATAATAGTAAAATTAAATTTTACTACATTCCTTCATTAGCAGCATATCCATGTAATTAAAATACTTGGAGTTATCAAATCTGAGGCTTCTATTATGCCTGGTCTAGCATATGGAAGTCTGTGGCAGATGGCTCAATGCATATTCCTCACTGGCTAACCTTGGGCACTTAATTTGAGTATGTGTGTGGACAAGTAGGCTCCATACAACCTGTCAAGCCAGAAAAGAGACAAAAACACAAATCACGTAGGTCTGAAGTCACCTCCATACATAATAAAATTATGACACAGTGTGGTGGTTTGATCCTGGCTGGTTGCCAGACTCACCAACAGCCACTCTTTCGCTTCATCATCACAGAATCACAGAATCACAGAATACTACGAGTTGGAAGGGACCCACAAGGATCATCTAGTCCAACTCCCCAGCTAACGCCCATACAAAGACCGAACACACACCCCAGGGCTGTGAACATAAACCTATTTCCCTCACAGGCTCACAGGCCACTCCGAGCCAGAAGGGACCCACAGGACCATCCAGCCCAACACCCCCCAGCTAGACCATGTCCCTAAGCTCATCATCGAGTCTTCTCTTAAGCATCTCCAGGGACGGCGACTCCACCACCTCCCTGGACAGTCCATTCCAATGAGAGATCACTCTCTCTGTGAAAAACCTCTTCCTCACATTCAGTCTAAACCTCCCCATGCGTAGTTNTGTAAGTTCATCCCACGGGCAGCAGTTATTCCAAACACTGCTGCCCGTGGGTCACTTCACAGGGTGCAGTTGGTCCCATTCAGAGGCACAGATCCTACCAGGTACTGCCCTGCTCCAGGGTGGACTGTCCTCTCCATGGGCCACACGTCTCTCCTGGGATCCTGCTCTGATGTGGGCTCCAATGGGCTGCAGCCTCCCTCTGGCATCCACCTGCTCCAGCGTGGGCTCCTCCACAGGCTACAGGGGGATCTCTGCATCTCTGTGATCTTTCAGTGAGCCGCAGGGGGACAGCCTGCTTCACCATGGTCATCATCACGGGCTGCCAGGAGACGTCTGGAACAGCTACTGCCCCGCTTTCAGCCCTGGCCCTGGTGCCTGCATTTGCTGTTACAAATTCTCACTTCGCTAGCAGCCATGATTGTCTTCTGCTATCTTTTTTTTTTTCTTCTTCTTAAATACGTTATCACAGAGGCGTCTCTATCTTTACTGATTGGCCTGGCCTTGGCCAGCGGTGGGTCCAGACAGCAGTTGGCTGGCATTGGCTCTGCCAGCTGTGATGGAGTCTTCCAGCAACTTCTTGAAAAAAAGCCTCCCCCATAGCCTCCCCGCTACCAGAAACCCAGACACAGAAAAACCCAATACACACATCACATTTGGAAAATTACTTTGGAGGACATCCGTAAAACAAAAGGGAGAGAGAACAGACAAGGGATCCCAGCTCCCCATGTGCTCTGGGCAGTAAGCTCACCCAGATACTGCCATAATCCCACCTGAATTATGCTGGGTGAAAGCAAGAAGGGAAGTTCTAACTTCTCCTGCATTGTTCTGGTGTGAGAAAGTTTATTTATGGCTGATCACTCATTGGGAAGACCTGCTATCCTCTCATACTAATAGAACAGACTGCATCCACTCCAGTTTTAAAAGTAATCCTGCTGTTCTTAATGTGAACTTACACACTGACATCGTAGTTAATATTGGCTGGCATTTATTAGCAGTTCGAGATACAAGACAGTCTATGGGTTTAGCAAGCGTGACCTCTTAAGGCAGGCCTCTTCAGAAAAAAAACAGAGGTAACACAGCAGAGAAAGACAATGAGACTTTGCTCACCACTTTATAATCTTTTTTTTTTTTTTTTCCCAAGATTGGAAGTACAGGTGAACTACACAGAGCCATAAAATAAAACTTTCAAGGACTAAATCTACTCCATCCTGTATGCTAAACATATTTTCACATAGACAATTAAAATTAAATAGTTTTGTAACTATCACAATTTATCTCCTCATGTGAATGAGAATAAAATTAGTTTTACACATCTCAGAAATTAATGTTTTCCTCCTTCAGAGTCAAACGGGGCTAAGAACTTTTTGAACAAAGGGACTCACACTGAATACCTGCGAGCATCTGTAGCCACACGTATTTCTAATTTCCATCTTTATTTTTCTCTTTCTTCCTCAAAGAAATTAAAATCTTCCTAAAGGCATTGGGAAGTTCTGAGGACAATGAGGTCTTGAGGTGAACCATCTTCCTCTGGATCCTCAATCAGCATCATCTCCATGGTACTACTGGCAGTACAGTGCTCCTGGTAAACTGTTCTTGGTGTTACTCCAGTAAGCACTGGTGGCATGTGGAAATGCTGTTTCCATTGCTCAAAAGCCTGCGTCTAGGCTTGTGCCTCTGCCCAAGGGCTGAGTCACTCCACTCACGTCCACCCTGACTGACCTAGCCCCATTTTGTCTGTAAGAGTCAAGCTGTTCTTTATGTAAGTGCAGCTAAATTTGGGAGATGATAAGTTTATCTCTGCACGTCCACTCGATTAATCTGTTCCTGGACTGTCAGTGATAATAATTCTCCAAGAATTACTGATTAAGTCATACACTTAAAATTATTTTCTAAAGCCTCCGATTATCACCCAAGAACTTTGATGGTGACTCGTGTGATTATATGTAGCTCATTACCCTTCCGCATCATCATATCCAAAACATCGATTTTGGTCTTGCTTGTTCATTCACAGATCTATAAATGTAGTTAAGGAATTACTACTTGACATTCTACTTCTTATTTGCTAGAACTTTCCTTACATAATTTTACCTCTGAGACTTTCGCAAACTTCTACTGATTTGTTTAAGGTATTTTCTACAATTCTTCTTCATCTCCATCATTACTACTGAAAATATTCACTATCTTTCCCTTTCCGTTTTGTAAAAACCTTAAATTTCCTCCCACCCCCAACTGTTTAATCACTTCTGAATGATATCAGATAGGCTAAAGCTCTAGTTTTCTGTTTTGCTAAACCCTAATTAAGCTTCTGGCCCACAAACAAATAATGATTATTACCTCTGTGGCAGCTTTTTCTTTTGATTAATCTAGAAATATTCATTTTCCTATATATTTTGTACTACAGGAAGTTGTCTTTAAAGATGAGAAACTTTACTCTTCAAACACTTAATCAGTGTTAATTATGCAGAGATGTAATCTCCTTTCATACAGACCTCCTGCATCAATCCAGGATGGAGTGCTTTGTGCTACCTACCAACCAGAAGACTATTCAAGACCATTTAACCACAACAGGATGTAAATATTCAGTTTACAAAATAAATGAATTGACAATATTAAAAAAAAACCAAACAACAAACCAAACCAAAACAAACAAAGCAAGGAGGAAAATGAATCCTGACGTAAAGGCAGCTAGTTAAACCGTATTCTTGCTGCATAGCCACCATTAGCCAACTCCTGAAATTTCCAGATGTTTATTACAGGATATGCCGGACAAATCTTCTTTCATAAAAGCTCTTTGACAAAGACATTAAACTATAAGTACCTTAACACAACAGCAGATCTTTCAAAGAGGATTTACTTGAACTTTTTATATACAAAAACAGCTGGAAAGGGAATAGAATGACAATGAAGTAAAACAATACTTAAATACAACCACCTAGTGAACCTCCACTTTCTTCTCCTTTAGGCACAAAAGAAAACTCTATAAGCACCGTGTATACAGTAGTCCTATTACGCTCACCATTTTCTAAAAGATTAAGGACTTGACCAAAAGAACAGCAATTTCTGAAATCACTGGAAATCTCACTATTTGCTTGAACAACTTTGGATCTGGTCCATACTGACTCCATAACTGTTCATAAGCTGGAATAAAACAACTCTGGTTATAACCTCCATAAAAATACAATAAAAAGTAACAAATGCTTGCTTCCTATTTAATTAACTTTCCATATTTTTTAAAAAGAAAATTTCTACAATATCATAAAATTAATTTGGTCTGAGGAAGTGAAAGGAAGATACAACAAGGCACAGAAGTTGTTTCAGATCCTGACATTTATCATTATTTGCAGTGAAAATAACTACTATCTTATCCCTCAGTCTGATGCTAAAACAAAAATTACTTGACAGAAACTGGGGGTGAAGGGGGGAGGGCAGGAGTGGGACATACTGTTTCTTTCCAGAAAATGCTCTTTATTGCTAGTTCCAGGGTCTTGGTTCTGCATTTCATCCATGTCCCTATTATCTACAGGCATTTGATCACAATTTCATGTGTTCATTAAATGCAAGATCAGACTTCTGTAACTGACAGTTTTACTTCCACTTGTAGGTATGCATGCATGTGCATATATATACGTATATTGTAGAACAAGGCCAGAAACTGAATATACCATCAAATGATAAAAACAAGGAATATGATTCCAAAATCTTTTAACTAAAACTTATGCTGGTTGGTTACCAATCATTCCTAATGTCAGGTAAGGCTTCTACTGTTTTGAAGTGAGTGCTGGAGTAAATATATTTCTGTTGTTCCTGTAAGAGAAAAAAAACAAAAACCAAACAAAAAGAAAACATGATCAAAGAACAGTTATCCACTGGCTGAGAGTGATACACAGATTTGTAGGACAAATGAAGCCATGGCTACAAGCAGTAGCTCATCATATCCCAAATAAAAAGAAACTGTGTCAAAACCTCCAGTGATTTAAGTGGGACTAGAACAGATGCCAAGGTCATAATGCTTTTATAGCCAAAAAGGTGAAAGCACTTCATAAATATTTTTTCTACCACTCCCACAGACTGAAAGTTATTATTGCCAAATGCCACACTTGGCAACTAGAAGGTACCAAGGAAACCTCTGTTCTAATTTCCCCAGTATTTTAATAAATTTATGTTAGGCTTTTTAGATCACTAAGATATGATTAGCATCTTCCATATATGAGTAGATAGATCATATACATGCTACATCATCACCTAGCAACAACAAGCTGGATAAATTGCATCAGGTTCAAGCTAATCAAACAATCCTAGTCCTAGTGGATTAGACAAATCAAGCAATATGGAACATCTACCAACTTCTTCCATCTCAAGATGGATGTTACCTATGATGCAGCATAAAAGAGACAAGCAGTACACTTGCCACTATAAAATTAACTTTTCTCTATAGTCTGAAGACATTTCGTTTTGCCAAATGTTTTTATACCAGGCTGTATTTTGGCATGGCCACAGCATTTTTCATGTAGCACTGGAAGCTCTAAGATTGCATTTTTCATACTGCCACAACACCAAGTTCCTACAAAAAGTTCCCAAACTTCTGCTTTTAGGATGTCCAAAGTACACCTTTCTAGTTCTGCCTCATTTCAGTAGGCAGGTGTACAGAGAAACTTCTCAGGATAGACTTGTGCCATAATGATGTCCAATTCCTGTGTAGAACCTTTTTTGTCATAGACTTCACTTTTTTCATACAGCAGAAATATTACGCCCATTATATAAATATAAAGACAGAGGAACAGAAAAGTAATGCAGTTCTTCCAAATCACCACCACTAGCAAAGCAAGACGACAATCCTGTCTGCTAACTTCGATATGACATCAAATGGCAATTTCTGTCATTTCCTAAAAGCACATAAGCTCTGAAAACTGTTTTATTACAGCAATCACCTCTAGAAATTTTCAGAATTACATTATTAGTCAGAAAGCTCATTTTAGCAGGGAGGAAAAAAACCCAAACCCCAAAACAAACAGTTATATACATTTTTTTTAGAGCCATTTTTTTTGATTTCTCAGATTAGGGTACCAATCAGGTATTATCCTCCCTCTTCCCACAGAGATCACAGTATAAGGTGGTTATTTATTACCTACTGAAAATTCTAAAACGGGGACATTAAAATTTACATTTTTATATATTACAGTTCTGTAGATAAAGAACTTCTGATGATGCTATAATTTTCTGAATTCTGGTCAAGGATTTTCAGTTAATATTCTTCAATACTGCCCTGTAAGCCTATAGTTACATTGCAAAATCAATGTATACAACTATTATTTGGCTTTTCTATCTTTGCTTGCAGTAAGAACCACATTTCTGAAGCTATTTATTAGCACTTTGGTCATGCTGTAAAGGCTATTTCTTGCTTCTTAATTGTGTTTTGTTCTTTTCTGCACTGAGCAAAATATTGCAAAGGGTCAAAAGTACATATCCTTTCTCTCCAGCAAATTGAATGCTAGTTTCCTGTGACCTCCAGAATCTTAGAAACTACAGTGCGGTGGAAACTGAGGGACACAAAGTGCTCCCCAGATCACTACTGCCCCGCATTACAGCAGCAAGGGAGAGCTGCAGGCAACTTCCCAACACATTCTTCTAGAAGGAGCTTTTCCATTTAAAGCCAGCACTCGAGCATGTCCAGTAATATCAGCAAGTTGTTCCAAAATATTCCCACTCTACTCTTGACACTGCCTTTTACAGGAAGTAATGACCCCCTTTGACCAAGTTTCCCCCAATTACAAGGAAATATATGAGAATCACTGAAAGGCAGCAAACTTCCAAATGCTTTCCAGAGCTAAGAAAATGCAAGCCTTCCCACGACATTTCTGACATCTTCCCACTCTACACTAAGTCACGTTTACATGGCTCATTCTTCTATTTAACACTTCCCACAATTTGAGTCCTTCCTGTCTTCACTTCTTTTTCCCTCCTTTTCCTGCAAAGTCTCTTCACTTCTGTGCTTAGCTCACGTAGAGTTATCACAGCGTCCATGTGATCTTTTTCTCCTCTGAACTGATTACTTCTTTAAGTGCGCTCTCTGCCTTCTGGAGACAGACACTTCCCTCGTGATCTCACAGTAGCACACGTCAGTACACAACAGTAGACGCTGCATCACTGCTTTTATTTGTAATGAGCATAGCTCCTCTTTTTGCATGGTCGTTACACGGCTTGTTTGCAATCCAGCTGCCGCCTCCCACAGCTGCGGGATTTGCCGGACCATCCCTTCTAAGCAGTAGGTGCTGCAGCTCACAGCTCTCCGGGAGCGCGAAAGATGCCGAGGGAAACATACTCTCGCTCCCCGCAGCAGCAGTGCCCTGCCGTGGTCCTTGGCAGCCGAGAGGAGCAGCCACTGAGGCCATCCAGCTCTGTGCTGAGCTCTAACACGGCAGGGTGACCCTGCCGGTCATGGGGTCTAACATTTTGCTGTCTCAACTGGAGCAGTTGATCAGCCTCTCCCGAGACCTTAGAAGAGCATTGAAAGACTCCTGCTTAGAAACAGGATGGGATTTGTACTGGTCGTTGCTCCTGCTGAACTTGGTTAAAGCAGCATTCCCCTCTCCCCCCAACCGCACACCTTGCGGTACTATCATTTCTTCCAAAGCTCAACATCAAGGTTCATGTAATTAAATATAAGCATATGCATATGATTGTATATGCATGCCTTACTTCAAACAGATTTGTATAGTAAAGCCTGCAAAATAAGATTAAAGGAAGCAGGTGTGATTCAGCAGCTTGTTGTGGGCATGTTAGGAGACAGTCGCATGTGGCTGCAGACTTCTTCAGTGCATATTGTGCCAGTCTTCCACTTCCTATAAAATCATGATCACCTCCGGCGCTCTTATCATACCCAAGTGCTTCATACATTCATGACAAAATACATTCAGCAGCACTGTTAGGCCTTCTTAAAACGAAGGAATGGGGGCATATGTTACATGCGTTAACACACAACAGCATAGTGTATCAAACATCCACAACTACAGGATCTTTCCTTTCCTTCCTTATTCGTTGTATACTGTAACAGAAGCCAAAGTGCTGCAGGTTTTAACCAGCTCTGATTCAGTATCGGCAGCACTGCTCGTGCAGTGCACTGCTCAAACAACAAAAGCTTTCTTGGAAAAGATCTTGTCCCAGAATCTAGTACCATTTGAGTCCCTCCCTCGTTGCAATGCACAAATCGCAGGCAGGGCTGACAGGCAGCAAAGAAGGGCCTTTTAGTGACAGATCACCACGATGTATGGGCTCACTACAAGCACCAACGTCAGGAAGTTTGAAATCCAACATTTCTGAAGTTTGATTGTGGAACTTGCATACTTTGCTAATCATTTTTCCAAAGTTTTGCTGAGTGAGGCGTATTGTCCCTGTCCCCCGTAGCTGCGAGATCCTGCTGATCAGAGCAACCTTGGAGCTGCGTGAGGCAGCAGCGGCGGGCCTGGCACAGCCTTCGGAGATCCCACGGCTGCACCGACTTCTGGTGAGGGAGACAGTCTTACGGTTTGATTTTTAATTGAAAACCGGTAATTGTAGCAACACCAGGCCCCAGCTTGCATAATGAATAGAGTGTCAACCACAGAAATCTATAGCACAGGCTACTCCTACTTCACCTAATTAAGTAACAGCTCGAAGTTAGGAGCTTTTCCATGTGCATATGTAAAGTCTGCTGATAAAAGGGGAAAGGGATCTCTTAACAGCTTTGTTGTTGTTAGACTGCAGGAACTTAGGAAGCTGCTGAAAACTCTGGTGCGGTATTTAGCTTTGTGGTTTTACGTAGCCTGATTGCTTTTGCTTTTAAGTCAAAGTATTCTCGTTTGGGTTTGTTTTGCTTTTGGTTTCATTTTATGTATTTTATTTTTCTCTCTTACCACTTGTTTTACTGCACTTACTTTTATAACCATTTCACTATCCTTTAGTACTTGTGACCTCCTTTTTCTGCTATTCTGTGTTGTTCTTTTCTTCTACTTTCTCATCCTTCCTTACCACCAGTGGGAGTAGCAAATGTGGACAAGTGTGCACATGCTTCAAACCTATATCCAGCTCTACCCAGGAGCCTGCAGAACCCTGAAAACAATTATTTTGAGGAAAATTGTGTTCATCCTCCGCAACAATTGTGTGGAACATAGGAACTTGCAGAGTTTCTGTCATGCAGTCCAGCCACTAAGCAATTGTGAGAGGAGATGCCTAGTACAGATTTTTCAAGGACCAACTTACAAACTCCTGAGAGTGTGGAAGTGTTTTAGGAACAGCTCCTGTGGAAGAAGTTTTAAGGACTTTTCCCTTTGGTGTATCTTCCTGAGAATGGCAACAAGCACTCCTGAGACCTCCATCTGCTAAAGTCACTCTTCCAAAATGTGGAAGTGGTAAAATTTCTCAACTGAATATTGCCGTATTTTTAGCATAGACAAAACCCCTGTGTATTCCTTGATCACTGCCTTGTAAAGAACTAAACTGCTTTCCAACTGGAACTTCCTCAGTACTGAAACTGAGGTGGGTAAGACTATGGAAAAGATTTCCCTAGCCAGATGCGATTTTGGAAGAAACAAAATGAAAATACCATAGGATGACTCAGATAGAAAAATACAGTCTTAACTATTGGTAATGAAAGTAGCTCCACCTGGAATAGGTATAAAAATATAGGTGTGTGCACCCTTCCTAAATGAATACGTAATTATAACATAATTTTTGCCATCTTTCTCCTTTTCCTTCCTAGTTGGTGCTATTGTTATCTGTTGTGTAGTTGGCATGATTACTCAGATGATAGAATTATGCTGGAAATGATACATACATCGAACACTGAGGCCCAAGAATGCAAATTATTCTGGGTAAACAACCTAGAGTTTGTTGGTTGGGGTTTTTTTATTTCTAACTAAACATACAGTATTATAAGTCTAAGAATAGAAGTGTTGTATATGAAATACTGCTTTGAAGCTGAACCTCAAAACAAACAGTGCTTTAGTTCAAGGTTTGAACTTGCTGTTGAAAAGAAAATCAACAATGCAATTTTTTTATCATGAGCATCTTCATCTACCTATGGGTTTGAGTGTATAATAACCCGAGTCTCAAGCAACTGGAGTTTTCCTCTGTAGTTTTATGTATTTGCTCTGGTAATTGTTCAAGTTTAGCAGCATTTGTTGAATTCAGATACAGGTCAACTGTATTTCGATGAAGTTCAAAGAAATGGATGCAGTTGAATGAGCCATATCATAAAAAAAAAAGAAATTTACAGAGAAAATAATGGCTTGATGATGCCTGTCCAGATCAATGTGACCATATTTTGCTTTTCATCTGATCTGTTACTAGGCTTTTATCTCTGAAGAAACTATCTTTCTAAAATTCTATCTGGATGATAAGTAATGTGCCTTATTCAAGTCTTTTATTAAGAATTTTTTTTTGTGATGTAAGTTAGCTACAGATGTTACCTCTTGTCTGCAAGTAAACAGATAAAAGGAATATTTTTGACTAATCACATTGTGTAAAGTCATTTTCATTGTTTTATAATGGATCTGCAGCATGAGAATAACCATGAAGTTAAAGATTACCAGATTTATCACTACTTAATACATTAATACGTAATAATGGGACATGAGACAAGCTTATAGGAATCAGGCCCAATGTATGTCAGTTAGTGTAAAGCCATGCATACAGAAACAAGTGTTTTAAAGTGACTAGGCCCTTCGCTGCTCTGATTTGGACACTATAAAAGGTCTGATTGCTAGAAAATGTTCAGAGCTTAACCGTGGAGAAAATAGTTTTCTTGTATTTATTTCAATGCAGACTTGAGTCAGCTAAAACCACAAGTCATTGAAACAGGCTGGGATTTTTGTGTGTGAGAAACATTAGGACAGACCCTGAAAGCTGGAAAAGGTGGGATAATAGCAGCAGATTGTACAGAATCTACCATTTCACACTGAAGAGCCTCTTGCTGTTTGAGTAGTAACCCTGAAATCTGTGTTGAAGGCTTGGGGACAAGGAAAAGGTGGCAGAAGCTGGCCTTAAGAAACTCCTACAGGATGCATCCACTGTAATTCTGTTCTGGACTGTAGTGGATCCAGTGAAATTCTTATTCAGAAAGAACCCCGGCACCTTCTGGAGAGGCTCCATCATATCTGATCACTAGTGCAGTGCAGAGCATGTAATGAAGTCGTACTTTATCGTCGCTTATTAAAACAGCTGTCTAAAGTCATAAATATAATGAGTTGTTTTTATCACCAGGAGAACTCCGTGTGAGGATGATGATTAACATCCTATCTCCCGTTCTGCTTACATCTGCAACCCTGTGGCAGATGTCTGGCTCCAGTGTTGTTTAAAAGCCATCAGAAAATGTCTTAATCACTGGTGACCTCTGCAAGAACTTTGGTAGCTTCTACATCGATCTGACCCATGGAGTGCTCCTCAGGCAAACATGAAGGCAGGCTTTTTTTATTGATTAGCCAAATAGTCTAGCCTTCCTGTTTTGTCTCCTCATTGGCAATTAAGAGAGAAATCCATGGAGGGAGTGGTGGCAGTGAACCTTTCCCTCTGATACAAATAACCTTAATCAGGCCTCTCACTTAATTTGTGAAATTGTTCTGTATTGACTTCTCTTTGAAGCAAGATTTCATGCCAGGGCCCCATCAGTAGAACACATATATCTTCTTCTTAGCCAAGCAAGCTTCTACTAACTAAGTCATGTTTTACTTCTTATTTACAATCATACTCCCATCACTGATTCCAGTAATGTTTCCTGTCTTACTTCTTATTTACAATCATACTCCCATCACTGATTCCAGTAATGCTTCCTGTACCATAAGGTGTTATTTTCTTGAAATAGAACCAGGGTGAGTTTTGTTATAGTTTTTTTAAAAACCTGAATAATTAATACTAAACTAAGTAATGGTAATGTAGGGACTGGGGGGGAGGAAGGGGGAGGAGTCCAATTCTCAATGCGGTTTTAACATCCAGACATAAAAAGGTCAAAATGTTCCTCAGCCTAAAAACAAGACTGATACCTAAAATAGAACTAGATCATTTTAGTGACTCTACTAAACAATGAGGATTAGTTTTCTACACCCTAAAATATGATAGTCCAAGTTAGGATAGTGATTGTTTATTCCAGAACACAGCATTTGAAGTGTTTCCTTACTTGTGTGACTCTTTTTATATCTGAACAATGTACTGTATACATTCGGTGAATGAGAAATAAAGCATTTTCTCACCTCTTCACCAGTAATTACTTATTTAGCCCCCCCCAAATTAATGCATTTATCCTTTACCTCCACCTTCCCTATCTCTGTTTCATACTGCTTCATGTAAGGTCAAGACTTGTTCGTCCTTCTTAATGTCAAAGTGGTATTTTAGACTTAGAACCATTGAAATAATTGGGGATGTTCATAGCTTATCTCACTATGACTTCATCGCTACTCTGTGATGAAGGGCAAAAGAACTTGTTTGGGGGAGAGGGGATGCACTGGCCTTGGGGCAGTAACACAGACTTGATCTGGGGCTGAGCCCCCTCCAGGTCTGGCAGCTTTCCCCCCTCTTATGCACATGCACACAGGTTTTTTTGTGTCAATGATTCACTCTCTCAGCATGTGCGAGTTAAATGCATAGTTTTTTATCTTTAAAATAATCCGTGAAATTGGGTAAATGAAGGTGCCAGGGGAGTTCTGGGTGAACAAGAGTAAGATTTAGCATCTGTTCTCCTTGCTAGAAAATGTCCCGTTCTGCTTGAGGTGCCAAGGAGGATTTTGGCAGGGGGGGAAGGTTTGACTTACCCAGGTGCCATCCCCGTCAGCACGGGTGATTTACAAACTTGGCATCATCTATTTCCGTCTCCAAATCACAACACGAAATGCAGCGATGCAAAAGATTAGTCTTCATTTGGTGAAGGAATTGCCAATTTAAATGATGACAGATGGAAAAACTAAAGGTCACAGCGTCAGGGGTCCGTCCATAGCCCTGGGCTTTAAGAAGAGGTAAATACACAGAGCTCAGCTGGTGCTGCAGGATGTACGTGTCCTGTGGAAAGGCAGCGCTCGGATTGTGTATCGAATCGATACCTGCTGTCGAAGGGAGCAGCGCACAGCGTTAGGGCTAACCCAGTGTTATTAGAAAATGATATATTGCACATTAGGATGGATAATTCATGTCGCTTTCATCGGTTCAGACCGTCGTGAAAATCCATAAATCATTTTCTCGTTCATGTATCGCCTGAGTGCGATTCGTCACTCGGCATTACCATGAGGGCGGCCTCGGATCCTCGCCGCTTCCCAGGCACGGCTTGGAAACCCAAAATGGAGACCCGGTTGCGCTTGGAAGCGCGGGGGCAGATCGCATCCCCCGGAGCCTCGCCCGCTACCCGCGCCGCGGAGAGCGCAAGAGCGAGCTGCCCCCGAGCCCATACACGCGTGTCGATACAAATGTGTGTGTGTTCTGTGTGGTTGCTGCCCCGCCGTCCCCGCAGAAGCCGGGCGTGGGTATCGCGCCTCCAGCGCGCATGGGGAGCGCCCCGAGCCCGGGAACTTGCCGCCCCCTTACCTCCGGAGCTCCCTCCGGGCCCCGCACACGGACACGGGCTCGGTCCCCCGAGTTTCGCTCCCCGCTCCCGGGCCGCCCGCATTCCTCGAAGGCAGCTCCGAAGGTGGCCGCTCCGGCGGCGGGGAGCGGAGGGTTGGAGCCGGGCTGCCCCGCGTTGTGTCCAGTGCCAGGCAGCGGCCGGTTCCCGATGGGCACCCACTGGCCCCCCCGGGCAGGAGAGGCGCCATCTCCGCTGTCCGTGCCGGGAGCTGGCGGCAGCGCACGGGCTTCCCCGTCCGCATCCAACGGCCACCGTGCGGCGCTGTGGCCGCTGGGGGGCGCCCGCCGCCCGTGAGTGCGGCCGCTGCCGGGGGCGGGACCCGGGAGGGTCCGGAAATGGGAATTACGGATCGGCCGGTTGAAACCGAGACCAGCCTGCCTCGGCCAGGGGCATCTTCCGCTAGACTGGGGGACTCAGAGCCCCATCCAGCCTGGGCTTGAACACTTTCAGTGATGGGGCATCCACAGCTTCGCTGGGCGACCTGTGCAGGTGCCTCTCTGCCTTAATGTGAATTNACACACTCACTGGAATCGCCTCGCCGGCCGTGCCCCGCTCTGCCACGGCGCCAAGGGGTGGGCGCGGGCCCGAGGAGAACAGGATGTATAATTTGGGGGACGCGGGCGCACCTCCCTGCTTGTCGGGCCGGCTGCCGCTGCCCTGCTCCCGTCCCCGGCCCGTGGCGAGGCAGCACCGTCTGCCGTCACACCGAGCCGCAGAGTCGGCACCNTCTGCTTTCCGGAAGGAAAAACGCATCTGAGCGCGTAGTTCTTTGAGATGTGTGGAGGGAGACGCTGCCGATTGATGGATTAGAGATGGGCTCAGAGCAGGAGCTGCTCGTCCCTGCTTCGTGTTGCTTTTCAAAAGCAGTAACATTTTCCTTGGTAAAAACAAAACCACACACCCCAAGAATCACAAATATTTTTGCTCGTATTTTGTACATTTGGTAGCCTTACGGACGTGGTTCTCTCGGTCAGGACCGACACCCTGCACTGCAACGTTCCCCTTGGAATCCTTTGGTTCTCCCTTCCAGTTCCCCACCCCAGCGATGCCCTCCCTGCCACCAGGAATCCCCAGTGAAACAGTTTCCCTCTCCCCTCGTACCCCACGGCCTCCTGTTACATCAGTGGAAATTCCACAATGGAAATCGAAAAATACTGGCGCAGGCTCCTGATACTGTAAATTGGCCGGAGCTGGAAAACACTGTGAGGATGAACGACGGAAAGTTGTATTCTCTCTGTTGTCAAAGGCACCAATTAGCTAAGGCAGCCCGTGGGGCGGGGAGGAGAAAGGAACAATAATAATCCCAGGTTTCCCCTTGCTTATGCTTTTTCTAAAAACGCTACTGGAAAGTTGGCGGTGGCTGCTGGAAACTCCCTCTCCAAGGAGAGGGTTGTTTACGTTCACCCGCGTGCGCGCGCTCCCGTGACGAGCGCCGGTCTCCCGGTCCACTGGCTGCGGCAGTGGGGAGACGGACAGGGAGGGAAGGTGGCGGGGATGCGGGGAGCAACGGAGGGATGCAAGGAATGAGGCATCCCCGGGAGCAGCGGCACGAGCGCGAGCCTTAACCCCAGCCCCAGCCCCAGCCCCGCGCCACCCGCGCGCTCTCCTCCTGTGACGCAACCTGCCTGACGCGCGCCACAACCAATGAGGCACCGCCCCCGGGGGCGGTGCTGGGAGCTGATTGGTTGGCAGGAGCCGGGCGCTGCGCAAAAGCAGGAACGCCGCGCGCTGCCGAGTCAGAAACCGCCGGCAGAGACCAGGGAGCGGGAGTGGGAACGGGACCCGGGGCTGAGCGGCAGCGGCACAGACACAGACAGCTAGACGCGAAAGCAGCAAGAGAGGGGGGGAAAAAACCGCCCTGGTCGCCACATCCGTAAAAGCAGAGTGAGGAGGATGAGCATGCTAATAGCAATAAAAGAAGAAATGAAAGACCTTTAATAGAAGAAAGAAAAATCTGAAATCCTTACATAAATAAAAAAAGAGGAAATCCCAGAGACATGAGGGAACGAAAGTTTTGGGTAGCAAAGCTCTTCTCTGCCTTTTTTTTTTTTTTGAGGTGAAATCTTTTTGCGGTTAATTTTTTTTTTTTTATTTCGCCTTTTTCTGCCTTTTTCTTGCATCTGAAGAGGGCATGCTCACCGGCTGTTCCAGCATCATCTACCCTTCCAGCTCCCACCAGGAAGAGAAGCCGAGGACAATCTTGAAATATAAAAAATTCCTCCTTGGGATTTGCTGCTGCTGCCTCCGCCGCCACTGCTGCTGCCGCGGTGCAGTGCCAAGGCTCTCGGAATAAATAAAAGCGGGCTGCTGTGTATCTCTACAGCCAGCTGATAGCTATTACTAGTTGGCCATTTATTTCGAAGATCACAGATGAAGTGGGGACGCCTGACTTCTTCATTTGGTCAGCGTGTGAAATAATAATACCCGTAACAAAAAGGAGGGAGATGGGGGAGAAAAAAATTCTAACATGAATGAGAAGAAATAGTATCTAGCACAACCACCTCCCCCTCCTACACCCCCGCTCCAAATCAACCTCTTCCCCCTCCCCCGATCCACTCTCTCCGCACGCTTGCAGGCGCGGACACACGAGTGCACATAGACACACACACACTGTAGTGTGTATTTTCGGAGGAGGAGGTGGTGGTGGCTTTTGGAAGAGGAGGAAGAGGTGGTGTCGGGGAGGGGGGGGAATCTCTTTCCCCGTTTGGAGATGATTGTGCTATTCCTCTTTGCCTTGCTCTGGATGGTGGAGGGGGCCCTTTGCCAGCTCCATTACACGGTGCAGGAAGAGCAGGAGCATGGCACTTTCGTGGGGAATATCGCCGAAGATCTGGGCTTGGACATTACAAAACTTTCGGCTCGGCGCTTCCAGACGGCGCCTAACTCCCGCAGCCCTTACCTGGAGCTCAACCTGGAAACCGGGGTGCTCTACGTGAACGAGAAGATCGACCGGGAACAGATCTGTAAGCAGAGCCCCTCCTGCCTGCTGCACCTGGAGGTCTTCCTGGAGAACCCCCTTGAGCTGTTCCGGGTGGAGATCGAGGTGCTGGACATCAACGACAACCCCCCCTCCTTCCCGGAGCCCGACCTCACCGTGGAGATCTCGGAGAGCGCCACGCCAGGCACCCGCTTCCCGTTGGAGAGCGCCTTCGACCCCGACGTGGGCACCAACTCCCTGCGTACCTACGAGATCACCCCCAACAGCTACTTCTCCCTCGACGTGCAGACGCAGGGGGACGGCAACCGCTTCGCCGAGTTGGTGCTGGACCAGCCGCTGGACCGGGAGCAGCAGGCAGTGCACCGCTACGTGCTGACGGCGGTGGACGGCGGGCAGCCCCAGCAGCGCACCGGCACCGCCCTGCTCACCGTCAGGGTGCTGGACTCCAACGACAACGTCCCCGCCTTCGAGCAGCCCGTCTACACCGTGTCGCTCCCGGAGAACTCGCCGCCGGGCACCCTTGTGCTGCAACTCAATGCCACGGACCCCGACGAGGGGCAGAACGGCGAGGTCATCTACTCCTTCAGCAGCCACATCTCGGCCCGCGCCCGGGAGCTCTTCGGCATCGCGCCGCGCACCGGGAGGCTGGAGGTGAGCGGCGAGTTGGACTACGAGGAGAGCAGCGTGTACCAGGTGTACGTGCAAGCCAAGGACCTGGGGCCCAACGCGGTGCCGGCCCACTGCAAGGTGCTGGTGCGGGTGCTGGACGCCAACGACAACGCTCCCGAGATCAGCTTCTCCACAGTCAAGGAGGCGGTGAGCGAGGCGGCGGCGCCGGGCACCGTGGTGGCCCTTTTCAGCGTCTCGGACCGCGACTCAGAGGAGAACGGGCAGGTGCAGTGTGAGCTGCTGCAGGGCGACGCGCCTTTCCGCCTCAAGAGCTCCTTCAAGAACTACTACACTATCGTCACCGAGGGGCCGCTGGACCGCGAGCAGCCGGGCGGCGACGCCTACACTCTCACCGTGGTGGCCCGGGACCGCGGCGAGCCGCCGCTCAGCACCACCAAGTCCATCCAGGTGCGGGTGAGCGACGTGAACGACAACGCGCCGCGCTTCAGCCAGCCCGTGTACCAGGTGTATGTCAGCGAGAACAACGTCCCCGGAGCCTACATCTACGCCGTCAGCGCCACCGACCGCGACCAGGGCGCCAACGCCCGGCTCGCATACTCCATCCTGGAGAGCCAGATCCAGGGCATGTCCGTCTTCACCTACGTCTCCATCAACTCCGAGAACGGCTTTCTCTACGCCCTGCGCTCCTTCGACTACGAACAGCTCAAGGAGTTCAGCTTCCAAGTAGAGGCCCGGGACGCCGGCGAGGAGCCGCAGCCGCTGGCCACCAACGCCACGGTCCACATAATCGTGGTGGACCAGAACGACAACGCCCCCGCCATCGTCAGCCCCCTGNGGCGGCAGCAGCGGCTCCGGCGAGCATCGCCCCAGCCGCTCGGGCGGGGATACCTCGCTTGACCTCACCCTCATCCTCATCATCGCTCTGGGCTCTGTCTCCTTCATCTTTCTGCTGGCTATGATCGTCCTGGCTGTGCGGTGCCAGAAGGAGAAGAAGCTCAATATCTACACGTGTCTGGCCAGCGACTGCTGCTTGGGATGCTGCTGCTGCTGCCCCTGCTGCAGCCGGCAGGCGCGGGCCCGAAAGAAGAAACTCAGCAAGTCGGACATCATGCTGGTGCAGAGCTCCAACGTGCCCAGCAACCCGGCGCAGGTAGCGGTGGAGGAGTCGGGCAGTTTCGGCTCCCACCACCACAACCAGAACTACTGCTACCAGGTCTGCCTCACCCCCGAGTCCGCCAAGACCGACCTGATGTTTCTCAAGCCCTGCAGCCCCTCTCGCAGCACCGATGCCGAGCACAACCCCTGTGGGGCCATTGTCACAGGCTACGCCGACCAGCAGCCCGACATCATCTCCAACGGCAGCATCTTATCCAGCGAGGTAAGGACCGGCGCCCCCGCCACTCCGCCCCCGCACCGGGCGCCTTCATCCCCAGGCCACCCCCAAACATCCTCCCCCAAGCTTTCACGAAGCTTCCTTTCCTTGTCTCCCGGCGGGAAAGGCGTTTTGCATTCCCTATGCTCTCCCCTTAAATCTGTGCGTCCGCTTTCTCTCCCCTCTTTGCCCTCCCCTATTCGGGAAGCTTTAGCGGGAAGCAGGAGTCTCAGAGTGGAGTGCGGGGTAGACCCCGGCCCCGCCAGCTTCTCCCTCCCACTCGAGCCCAGCAGCTGTTGCAACCAAGCGTGTCCCCCCTGGGCCACCGCCTCCTCCCACCGGTGCCTCTGTAGGAATCTGGGCAGCATCGGGGCGCGGAAATCCCCTTGAGCCAGCATTAGCTGTGGAGCAGATCGCCTGTGGGTTGAGAGGAGGCGGAGGGGAGGCAGGTTACAGCTCTTCTCATAGTCACTGCAGCTGACAGGACTGAAGTGAGATGGAGTGTAATCACAGGATGTTCTGAAGCAACACATTAAACCCGTGTCTCTTTTCCTTCCTGAAATCTTTGCTTGTGAAAGTCGGGCTTTGGGGGAAACCCCCTCTGGGACTGTGACAATCGCTACAGTTAGCAGGAGCTTTAATTAATTTGTGAATTAGGGTTTATTAATTGACTTTATCTGCATAGCTTTTTATAATTGTAAAACTGAGTTCACAAAGGAAAGCAGCATGAAAGAGTTTCTTTGAAATTATGCACTGGGACTTAACATCCCCTCGTGTCAAACATGTTGCCTATGCTGTGTTACCTGGTGTGTAGGGAATTTCTATCAAAGCACATATCATGCCAGATTACTCCACCATTAATAATTTTGTAGTGGAATAATTTATATATAATCTCAGCACTTCTCTGCTTAGGCACTAGTGTAAACATCACATTCTCTCTTGCCATAAATATTGAAACATGAATGCTGTCCAGTCTGTTCTAAAGCATTAAGTTTCACAGTAAAATTTCTAATATTGGATTATGAGACTGACCTTGCCTCAAAATGTCTTTAAAACTGTCTTTTGCTACCTTTTTAATGACTTGAGGTTATCTCAATGTATTTTTATACACTGAAATTAAAAACAGGCTGAAAACTAGATTACAGGATTTTTTTTTTTCTGAGACTAAGTAGTCCACAACTCTAGAAATAGTTATGCTAATTTTTTGTGGGAGGCTTTGTGGTGCTCAAGATTGTGCACTGTGAGAAAACCACAATCTCATCCCAGAAACCCCCCCAAAAATTCTCTACTGCCTTTCTATTTGTGTGACTCAGAGCTGGTTTTTCCCCCTTGCATCCTAGAAACAGATTGTGNCGCGGCGCCGAGCCGGGATACCTGGTGAGCCGGGTGGCGGCAGTGGATGCCGACGACGGGGAGAACGCCCGCCTCACCTACAGCATCGCGCGGGGCAACGAGGCCGGGCTGTTCCGCATGGACTGGCGCTCCGGGGAGCTGCGGACGGCCCGCAGGGTGCCGGCCAAGCGCGACCCCCAGCGCCCCTACGAGCTGGTCATTGAGGTGCGCGACCACGGGCAGCCGCCGCTCTCCTCCACCGCCGCCGTCCAGGTGGTGCTGGTGGACGGGGCGGGCGAACGGCC